>CM039471.1:1565355-1663245 GCA_022433065.1 Begonia loranthoides
TCTCTCTCTCTCTCTCTCTCTCTCTCTCTCTCTCTCTCTTCTCCCTCCTCTCTCTCTCTCTCTTCATTTTGTCTTCCTTATTTTCCATATCTCAACTCAGTGCTCAATAATTCATGAAATCCTCGTACATTAACCACATAGTCATTGCCACACCACAGTTGCTACAGGAAAAAACCCATCTTTTTTTGGAGTGTCATGCAACTGCTATGTCTCTTCTGTTTATTCTGTTGAGAAGATGAGGACCATTTTATTTGTATTTCTTGCCTTTTAAGTACCCTCCTTGTGTACTCTTTAGTTTCCTTTTCTTCCGCCTCTCCTTCTTCTTCTCTCTCTCCCTTGGCTCTATCATCTGCATAGATCCTGGCAGATAGCATGCCTGAATGTCTAAAGAAAGGTAAGAATAGCGAATTCAACAAACCATCTTTCTGGAAATGACTACATCCAGTTCCAACTTCTTGTTTCTTGTTGGAAAAGCAGCATATTTCTGCACTGCTCATAACCTAAATATCCAGACAGATCATTACCAATATTGATCTTATCTTATTTCTTTTATCTTACTACAGGGAGAGCTTTGAAGATATAGGAAAGAAAGTATGGAGGAGTACAGATGGCTCTTCTCAAATCGGAACCAGAAGGCCCATTCCGGGTCGTCCTGGAGGCATCAATACCATCACACCATGCGCAGCCTGTAAGTTGTTAAGACGAAGGTGTGCACAAGAATGCCCTTTTTCTCCATATTTCTCTCCTCACGAACCCCACAAGTTCGCTTCTGTCCATAAAGTGTTCGGAGCCAGCAATGTCTCAAAGCTACTTATGGTAAAACTCGCCACATTTTCCCCCTTCCTACCCGGTATTTAGTTCCTTCAGAATACTATATAATCTACCATTTGCATCTTCTTCTTTCTTTTTTTGCTTTTTGGGTGAAAAAAATTAGGAGGTGGATGAGGGCCAAAGAGCAGATGCTGCTAATAGTCTTGTGTACGAAGCCAACGTGAGGCTGAGAGACCCAGTCTACGGCTGCATGGGGGCTATCTTAAATTTGCAGCAGCAAGTTCAATCTTTGCAAGCAGAGCTCAGCGCAATAAGGGAAGAGATACTGAAATACAATTACGGTGATCCTACTGTAACAATGCCACCTTCGCACGTCTCTTTGCTCAGTTCTTGCGGGGCTGTTTCAGTCATGGGGCCACCCCTTCCACCGCCGCTTCTACCGACCCCAACGCCAAGGCCGCCACTTTTGTCTCCTGATTCCTCCTCTAGCAGTTACCCTCCACCGACCACTGCTGCAAACTACAGCTCCATTACAAGCGATCAAAACGTTACGTACTTTGAGTGAGTCCCTTGAATGTTTTATAATTCTTTCTTCAGTACCAATCAGCTCCATTATGTGGAATAAAGATGATGAAAATGTATCTGAAATTTGATCGAAATAATTTATAATTTATTTAAGGATTTCAACAACACCAATTTGGCTTCTTTTCCTTCAATTTTGTGATCAAGAAATGCTCTTTTCCCTCCTTAACATCATTTCTGCTGCAACCAAGAACAAACTATGAACAGTCTGCATATAGATTACTGTAAGTTGATGTCATTTGTTGGATGGTCAATGGAAGTGACAGCTACATTAGTACTGTCAATGGCTTTGTGTATTCCTTAGCGTGTGGATTTCCTCCACCATCAATTGCCACGTACACCAAGAACCATCTCTATAATCAAAGTCTGTAAATAATTAAAATGGAAAGACTACGCCCCGTCGTTCAAGTTTAGCAGGGAGGGTGTTTGTTGACGTGGATGGGAGTTGGTCTGGTGTCGAAGTTGCTTAAGATAGTCGCATCTTACTTTGTCTTTACACACCCACTCTTCTCTTCAGTTTTTCTTAATTGCAGTTTATCTTCACTTTTATTTGGAGAAGAAATAGGGTAAGAATTCTTCCTGGTAAACTGCACTTATGTCTGTCCAATCGAAGAGTTGTTTAGAGCCTTGCTTGACTCACCCTAACTTCGTCCACATCAAGGCTAACACAAACTATGTTTGAAAAATCAATATCTACAATATTTATTGGCAAAAAAAAATGGCCAGAGGCTAAGATCTTACGCCTTCTTCATACAGAACACCCACGGTCATTAATTTTTTATTAGTACCTATCTTTATAAATATAAAAATTAAATTTGTTTTTATTATTGAGGGAAAATAACAAAACAAACCCTGGATTTTGGTATCACCAACAACTTTGAAAAAATTTTATAGACAACTAAAACCTCAAATTATGGGAAAAAAAAATATAAATCTAGTAGTCACGTTTTCTATCAAAAAACGTTGAGACAGACACCTCATTCGCGTTAACTACAAGGAACGTCCAACGGGGACATCCCTTGTCCCACAACAGACGTCTTTTGACTTAAGACGGACATCACTCTACTTACGACGTTGTTTAGCATCGAGGGACAGTCGTGAATGCTAGGGGACATCCATTGATGTTGAGAGATGATGTCATAACGTTTATATTGACGAAAAAACGTGATTGCAAAGTTTACATCGTTCTTTTTATATAATTTGATATTTTAGTTGTCCACAAAAATTCGGCGTGTTGTTGACCCCCAAAATCCATAGTTTATCTTGTTAATTTCCCTATTATTTATTATTTAAACTTAAGAAATAAAGAAACAACGTTTATGGATAGTGAAATTATGCATCTAATCTTAAAAATAAAAATAAAATCAAATTTATGTAATTTTTTAGATTTATTAATAATCATGAAGTAATAACCAAAATAATTAGTATTTGACATGTTATGTTATTAGTTTAACATTAGCAAATCCATGATAAAGAAGCTCTTAACATAATTTAAATGTATTTAAATTTATTATTCATCAAATAATGAATTGGAATTGATGCGATTTTAGAGTTAAGTCAGTGCATCAGTAATCATTTTGGCTTTTTTTTTGGAAAAACTAATATTTATTTGTTTAAGTCTCAAGACAAATTTTATAGCTTTTTTAGTCAATGGATTTGGTAAGCAGAATTATGAGCCTTCGATGAAAATTATATAATATTTAATGTCATGAGATTTACTATAAATGCGATATTTTATCAGATAAATTATAGGTCTAATTGAAATATATCTTGGGTTAATTTAATTGATCTCAATTTATTTATTTTTAATTATATTTTATAAAAGAAAAATTAACAAAACAACCACTTAACTATGAGATCAATGACAAGTCATTCAACCACTAAATAATTTTCACCGACGAATAAAACACTCGACTGTAGAAAATGAACGGAACTAACATCGTTGTTACGCTTTCTGTTAAAAATAATATTATTTCTGCTGCGGAACAATGAGTCATTGGAATAAGATTCAGGAAAAATTGCCGAGTTTGAAAAGTGATGGGTGTAATAGTTTTAAATCTAGTAATAAATTCATGCATGCATATTATTTGTTGAATATTTAAGTGGTTAATTTTAAAAGTTGTTCCCAAAATTTCCATATTATTTATTTTTTTTTGTGATTATATTTTGCAATAAAAGATAATTAAAGTAGTCAAAGACGACTCTTTCTGGTGTAAAGTGGCAGTAATATTGATATTCCAAAACTTAGTAAAAGGGACAAAATTCAAATGCTTTGTTCGGCGACGAACAAGCTTATTCGATTCGACTCAAAAGAAGAACATCAAATGAAATCCCCACGGTTCCTTTAACTTAATGTGGCCTTAGTTGATTTTCCTGCAGTTCTTCCTGATCTCGCCGTTTGATCCAGTAAGGGGGCTGATATCTCCCATCTTGATCATGGCAGAAGCAAAAGCAGAGAAGAAAGAGCTTTCACCGTTGCTGTAGCTACGCACCAAAGAGTCAGTGGAGCCACCGTTGAACAATTCTTGATCGGAGTGGAGGAGACCCTTTTTCTGGACGAGGTTTTGGAAGTAGTCGTTGTCAAACGAAGTGGGAGTTTGAAGGTCGAGAGGAGCCAGATTGTTGTCCCCCGAGCCTGAAGCACTCGGGCAGTTGGACTGTCTTTGTTTGGCGAAGGAAGGGTCGATGTTGGATTCGTTGTATATGTGGGCTCTGAAGCTTGTGCACCTCGCTTGTCCAATGGTGTGCGAACCTATTGCAACGAAGCTAAAACGTTAGTTTAGGATATAAATTAGAATGGAAAGTTTCTGGGTTGATATGGATGACGAACCAGACAAAGCGACCATGTCTGTGGTGGAAAGGCCTAGAGCACCGAATCTTGAGATGAGCTGGCCAAGACTAGAAGTTGGAGCTGGGATGCCATTGTTGGCCGCAGATAAGCTTGCAGTCCTAGCGTCTCTTCTTCCAAGTTTTACGTTCCAGGTTGGGCCTTTCAGCTGCATATGCAAACCAAAATAATGTCATCTTGTTCGATTGATCCAAGTTAATTATGCGGTATTAAATGGAGGTGGGTAGCCTCCCAGAGCTAAACTCACGATGGCAACAGAGTCACGAGATGAAATAGCCAGTATATCAGCGCATGAAACCACGCCGGGGCAAGCCTTCTCCACCGCCGATTTTATGTCGTCAATGACATTAAAGCCCCGGGCCGAGTTTCGGTTCGGATTGGCAGTCTTCTCTCCGGTGAAGCTCGATGTGTCGTCTAGTAGGATTGACCCATCACACCCCTGCCACATGCAACACAATGCAGCTTGCTATAAAATTATGCAGTAAAGTTATGGTGAAGAAAATAGAAAAACGAAGATGGAACATGTATATATACGTTGACAAAACAGTCATGGAAGAACAAACGTAGGAGAGAAGCTCCCATTCGAGCCTCCTTTGATATCGCAGATTGGACACTGGATTTGACGACGGAGAGAAGATTTGGGCAAGAACTGGAGTAAAAGTTGGTGGAAAGTTGAGCTCTGGAATATCCAGGAAAACCCACCAAACAAATCAGCAGAACTACAATGACTGCCTTGGAAGCAGAACAAGACAAAGAAGAAGCCATTGCTATCGCTGAAGATGCAGTAGAAGTACGTAGAACTCAGAGAATGAAGATGGGATTATATAGAAGAATTTCTCAAGTATTGTGTAAAAAGTGGGCAAGTAGGTAACCTAACACGTAGATAACTAACTGCGAGGCAATATTTCCACGTTCAAACATACAAAAGCCCTGTCCAGTTTCTCCTAATCTGTCTGCTTCTTCAACCTTAAACAAAGCAAGATAAGTAAACAAATCAAAGAGGTTTGGTTAAAAGAAGCAGAAGCGCGTGCTTGATTGTCAAAAACAGGAGAAAGAGCAGTGCTTAGTTTTGTTGTGAAGGGAATCAGTGTTTGTCAAATGACAGGGTCCCGTCTGCATGTGAGAAAAATCTTTCATCTTTTATGATTCTTGAAAGTGAGGGTTTGAACTTTGAAGTGAGTAAGAAGCTGAATTTGTCTTGTTACTTCCAGGAAACATCAAGTGTAAAAAATTGACTTTTCAACTCATGCAATTGCAAACCACTGTAACATCAAAAATTTCCAAAGCCATCGGCAAATAACAGAGAGTATAGATTAGTCTTACGGCAGTGACAACTGAAGCCAACCACGAATCAAGCTGCTGATGATGCTCTGCAGAAGTGTATAATTTCTTATTGTTTGAGTTGGGAGATTAAAAAAGAATGATTTATAAGAATAATTTTCTTCTTTTAGGTCAATCTCAAAATAAAATACTATAAATTTTGAGTTAAAGCAAATAATATTGTAGTAGAATCATCGGTGACTCTACAAACCTGGATAAATAATTGAAGAATCAAAAGGGTTGCAGCAGGATCAGTTTGTAATAGTTTTGTTTTCTTCTTACGTCTCCATCATCAAAGTGTACAATTCTACCTAAAGTAGCTTGCTTCTTCAACAAACCGATAGGCGTTTGAACGAGTAATTAGTTATGAAAACAATAATTACCTTTGAAAACAAACGGATAATATATTTCTTCTTATAATATAACAATCAAACAAGTCCATCTTCATGGTCAAAGTTCTCTGCAACTTCGTGGTTATGATCTTAGCTTTAGAGGGTATTCAAGAAAGATGCACAGCAGTAAAGACAGACCGCCCAAGACGTGTGTACGTCAAACGGAGAGATAAAAGGATAATAAAAATAAGCACCTCCCATCAAAAGTGCTAATAATATATGATAAGATTAAACCATTCAACGACGACATTTCCAGAAGCTGACTGTAAAAGCAGTAGCCCAAGTCCATTTTCAACCATGGGTTATAATAAAAAAAGACAATCGCAGAGTTGAAAAGAGAAGACACAGTCGAAAGCCAAAAACAAAAGTCATAGCACACATGGGGCAATCCATTGCAGGTGAGCCACCTAACAGAGAATTGTGGAGAGCACGGACCCAGAACAAAAGCTACTTCGTTGTTGACTTTGTCAAAGTGCATCTTTTTCTTGGCTAATTAATAATTACGATTCCCACCAGGATTAGAGATCCACAAATCTTGCTTAGTAAATATTTATTGTGAGTTTGAAAGTTCTAAGTCCTTGGATGACTTCGCCTAACCTCATTTATGGCGATCTTTGCCATGCATTCACCTTTTCAAAATCTGTAGGTATACGTCAGTTCATGATGATTTTGTTGTTCGATAGATTGTGAGATGATTAGGTGAACAATCTAATTCTAAGCATTTCCACGTTTTATTCAGACACAATTTGTACTACACTTTGTCCAGTAATCTGTTCAACCTATGTCTTTGAGATGCTACCTTGCACATCAAATGTAACGTAAAATGTTATAATCAAGTGTAGAATATAAAAAGCTCTTCCTTCAAACAGCAGCCTGTAACCCAAGAGGAGATGTGTCCATGGCTTTACCTTCAATTGGCGTTGTTTCTCTTTTGTAGATGTACATACTTGACGCCCAAAGAAACGCTCCTAAATTGAGTGTAGACAGGACCAAAAGAAACCCGTAATAGAAATCCAAGTGACAGTCGTTCAAGTTATTCCCGATCCAGCTCTTTCCGTCGTTCCGGCTTGTAATTTTATCCACCATTGTTACCAGAAAGCTGTTCAAAAAGTTGCCAACTCCAACCCCACTTGTGAAGAATGTGGTTCCAAGACTCTGCATGTCTTCCGGGGACTGATCATAGAAGAACTCCAACAACCCAATAGCATTAAACACATCAGCTATGCCGAGGAGAATGTATTGGGGCAGTAGCCAAAATATACTCATCGGAACAATGTCTCGAGGTCCTAAAATATGGCGCACCCTCGCCACATGCATTCGGCGAACTTCCACAGCATAAGCGATGGCTATGGCTATTATTTGGATGACAAATCCAATACCAAGCCTTTGAAGTAGAGTTATTCCTCTTGGATTTCCAGTTTTTTGCCGCATAAATGGAACAAAATAGCGGTCGTACAGAGGCACGGACAGGAGCATGGAGAGGGTCACAAAGCTCCCAAGAGAAGCAGCTGGAATTTGAAAACTTTGGATCAGGCTTCTGTTTAAGGTTGTACCTTGTTTGACAAAAAGGGTATTAATTTGAGCCCAAATGGTGCAAGGTATTAAGGTTACCAACCAAATCCGCATCATCCCCAAAATGAGCTTAGTTCCTTCCACCTGGGTCACCGTGCATGGTGGCTTTGACCCGGCTATGCCCTCTACTTTTACAGCAGCCTTGTCCAAGAACCTGTGAATTAGCCATCTTAGTTTGTAGTCGATTACATTCTTCACTAATAATACGATATATTGCAAGATAGACAAATCAAAAGAGAGAATTATTCTTCGAACAATTCCCTACATATTTAAGCTTCCCATAGAGAATCTGGTTATCTTGATCCCGGATAAACACTAACATTTCACTAAAAGTAAATGAAGGTACCCAACCAGTTCGAGTTTTGAAACATGCATTAACTTTGTAAGATCAGAAAAATAAGAGGTGGGGCGTTGTGCGTCATGGGGACACTAACTTTGTCTAGTAAACGTGAGAAAGAGAGATAGAGGGGGAGAGAGACTGTGACCATTCCTTAAAAATTTTCGAGGAGTATAATAAGGACGTGCACATGGAAAATTCATCCAAAAGAGTGGTTGTAAGACTTCTTATAGCAACATTATTTATTCTACGCCAAGGTTACCTGAAAATAGGGGTGTGATGAATCTGCCGCTTACCCGTGCTGATGTAATGTTGGAGATCAAACTCATGCAAATCTGCGGATCTATTAGGAAGCTGCAGGTTTCTATTTCTGAAGGCTGTCATGAGTACTTGAATTAAGTCATTTGTCGGGCTTTTCGTCCTCCTAACTTTGTGCCTGTAAATTGGAGTTCCTATGTAGAAGATGACCAAGGATAACAGCAGACCTACAGTAGGGATACCATACCCCAATCCCCATCCCAAATTCTCTTGAATGTAGACAAGGCCAGAGGTAGCACAAAAGGCTCCTAAGAAGGTACTGAACATCCACCAGTTGAAGAAGGAAACCTTTAGTGTTTTTTCAAACGTGTCAAAGTCGTCAAACTGATCTGCACCAAAAGTGGATATGTTGGGTTTTGTTCCACCCGCTCCAATAGCTATTATGTACAGAGACATGTAGAAAAAAGAAATCTGTAAACTGGTGGCCTTGTTGCATACTCCATTTGTACATGTAGGCTTCAAGCTTTTAAGAGAAACTGCCATTGTTAGTAGGATCATTCCCTGTTGAGGATTAAGGTAGTTCTACGTGAGTCTGTTATTTATAAACATATATTAAAAAGAAATGGAATCAAAGCATACAGAATATACATCATCTGAAGATTAAGATAAGTTTAGCTTCACTAAATTCCATTTTCAGTCAGCTGGTAAAGGTACCGTGATGGGCAATGCAATATTTCTTGAACTGAAATTTCCAATCTGATTTCAACCCTATATTTGGAGTAATATGGAATTTCCTTACTAAATAGTGGACTAGTCTTTATCAGTCATCTGAAGTTCACCGCCAAACAAGGAAATAGAGAAAGATCCTCCACTATTAACTGTATCACACAAGTTTACTTGCTCCTCTTCTAGATTATTTTACGAATCTTAATCTACTAAAATGAAAACTAATAGTGGCCACTCAATCAATGCAAAGTAGTAGGTCCCACAAAATATGGTCCAAACAGAGAGATCCCCTACAAAATTTGTAACAACGTGAAGATCATTCAAAGAGTACTATGGACTAAAATTCAGCAGTAAAGCAGGAATTATCTGGTGAAAATGAAACTTATTAGTGGGTAGGTAATGGTCATATATACCGCGACGTATATAATTGATGATACAGTGAAAGTCCAAAACCGACCCATGAATGAGTCTGATATATATGCACCGGCAATTGGTGTAATCCATATAGCTCCCGACCAGTTGTTCACATTTCTGACCGACGAAACAGTGTCTTCGTGAAGTTGGGTCGTCAAGTAATTCACTAAATTGGAAGCTATTCCATAAAATGCCATCCTTTCAAATGCTTCATAACCTGGCAAACAAAAAACTCTTAGCAAGTCATGATAATAAATACAGTACTTTTCTAGAAAGGAAGCTCGATACAGTGGGTCATTTCATAATAAAACTAGAACACCCTTAATACCATTTATGAGGAGTAACAGTACAAGTGCCTAGGTTAGAGCATAGTTCAAAGGAAATCAAACTCTTGCAGTTTCAGTACTGTTCATGAACTGTGGAGGGTTCCTTGAAATTTTTAATCAAGCTGTAATTGCAAAATTAGAACTAAAAGCATATCAAATGGAAGATAATGGGCTTACCAACAAGAAAGGCACAAGCTTTCCATTTCCCAGTCTTTGAAGCAAGCACAGGTCGCCCACGAATATCAACAGTCCCATCAAGAGTGAAACCTTTGGCTTCCATCAGAAAGGGATAGAGAGATTAGAAAGAGATCTTAACAATTTCCCAAACAAGGAAGTCCGAGTTCTCACGGTAGACAATCTCGCCGTGGGGAGCCAGGAAACCCGAGACTAAATAGGTGCACGCATTAGCACAACTTGTCCTTCTGAGTTAACCAAACCAACGGAGAGTTGGGAGACTTAGTGCTGCCACTGTTCACTTTATAAGCGTCTAGCTATTTTAAGCCGCTCAATGGAGTGGGAGATGCCTAAGGAAACCATAGGAGTGGCTTTTATAGCAATTCTTGGACCAAGAGAGTAGACCCATCTCGCACAGAAGCATACCCAGATTCTAAAATGAAGGTTCTAGCTATGGTTCATACTGGTAACCCCCCCTTCCTTAGACCCACCACAAAATCAAGTGGCAGCGAAGAAAATGTTAATCCAAACTTGCAAGAGATATGCCGTATCACCCACTGATCAAAGTCAGATTGATCGATGTCATCCAAACTAAGACATGTTTTACCAAGCGTATGAAAGTATAAACCATACACTAAGAGAACCTGTTTTGATCTTAAAGTTTCCTCAGAAGTGCCTGAAATCGGAAGAAGTTTTTTCGTTTTCTGAAGAAAAAATCAAGATCTTCCTCCAAAGGTTTGAAACAGGTGGTACCTTATCCTCCAAAAAAGAGTGAGTTGCTCTATGTGGGTGGGCTAATTATGCCTGCCACTCGCGTTTTAACTGTATATTGACCAGTTTTTTTCCCACATTTTTCAGTGCCAACTATCACTATCGCTTCCCTCCACCTTTTTTTTTTGCACCAGTAGGCAGTACCATCATTTCCATTGCCTAGTGGCTGAAAAACTTAGGCGGAGCCTATATTATCTCTAGAGAAAAAGGCTAATATAAATGCATGTAATAGATACAGATGAACTATTCTCAGATGCTTTGAAACTTTTTATTGGATCATCCGAAAGTAAAAGCATGAGTTGAGGCTCAGTTACAATGATGCCAAATTTTGATACGACGGCAGAACTTATGCTTTGTGGAAGTTTAAGAGCGTTCGGATGAAAGTACACATGAATGCTCTTTCCTTTATTCCTGGCTTTAACTTTTGTAGGAAATAGAAATTTACAGGGTACAAAATGGTCGGTTTGTCTGAGTTAAACAGGGTTTGTACAACTCAAGATGCTATAACTTCCTTAAAACGGCACGAAAGGACCACTAAAACAATATTTGGCTGACTCAATTGCAGAAGAAATGGGCAAATAGTCACACAGTGTGAAATGCTGACCTTTTCGGAATCTTCAATTACAAGAATCTTTGAGGTCAATGAAATGCTCATTCTGGTGATTTTCATGTATACGACGATAATGTAGGTTTCTTTCTCAATCGCCAACCACTATGTTAAATGAAATTACACTGAAAATCATCTCATCAAGAGAACATTGATGGCCCTAGCTTCCCCCTATACACACATTCTTGATGCCTTGGTTATAATTAACAATGGACTAAAGAGATTTAGATGAGAAAACTTGCTTAAACAACTAGAATCATCGACAATTCGTATTCAATGTTGGTAGAATTAAATGCTCATAAAATTATGTGGTTGCCTGGCAGAGAGGGCAAAGGCAAAGTATATTAACAAAAACAACTAAGCCCCAACAAAAATCATGGGCACAGTCTAATGCGCCATTGGAACAGAACCTAACTGTGTTTCAATTCGTTCTCCAACCAAGAAGAGACTGAAAGCAACTTTGTTGTTTCAATGCCTCTCAATACATTTTCTCCAATGTTAATGCATCTCTCTAACTACTGTTGTGAAAAAGTTGGAAATATATTAGAGCAATTAATTAGAGGTAGAAGAACGGGGCTCAAACCTTAAGTATTTGTTCTCATGCTGCCCGAAGAGATGGCGTCGAATAGGTCATTTTTTAGCAATAAATGGTGTCTTCGTCCCAAACCACGGAATTGAAAATTGATCTGTCAATTGAAGATGACAATGAACTGCCCTTTGGGTAGTACTCAGTGGCATAATATTGCTGAACCACAATATAAGCATGTGTGGCACAGTTGAGGATATTCTAATTAGGAGCAACGAGCAACGACGGGTCGCAATTGACATTATTTTTATTATCCTTTTTATTTTCCTCCCTACAGACGAAAAGCAAGATGGACTCTGTAAGAGGATCGAAAAAGAAAATAACAATAGCTTATCATAATAATCCATTCACTAATAGCAATAGCTGGCAGAAAAATCAATCTACTTTTATGATCCACTAGTTTAGTGCATGTTTTGTAAAAAGTATATCTCATCTCTTTAAACTGTAGTCCAATACATTAATCCTTTTTTGTTAGTGATTGTTTGACAAGTCATTTTTCCAAGACTAAATTAAGGTGCCAAAAAAAAGTGGTCTCATACCATGGTCGTTCTAGTTCACAAAAGCTGCAGGGGGAATTCATATACATCATAAGTCAAAAAGTCTAGTCATTAACTCTATATGATTCGAAAAACAAACCACTCAAGGCATAAATAGTGAGATTGACATAATGTTTTAACTCTCATTCAAAACAGACTAGTATACAGAGGCTGTCCAAGGAAGAAAATTACTTGAATTAACGTGGATGATGAAGGAATTTTCTTCAGAGTTATCCAACTACATACTTCTTATAACTATTAAACCATACAAACATTAATGATTTAGTTACCGTTCTGCTTCTTGTAAAACTAGCAACGTAGTTTCACTCAGTCCATCTCCAAAACTGATTCAACTTCTTCCTCAGGTAGTTCAAATGCATCAATCTCCGCTAAGTAAGCTCTTCGCTGGTCAACAAAATCTTCTGGCAAGGCAGTCCTGTAAGCATTGGGTCTAGATGGAGCAAGATTACGTTTCTGCACAATAAGAGGAAGATCATGTTGTGGGAAAACACAAATTAACACAAACACAACATAAATATTAGAAATACCACAAATCTGGTTTACAAACACAGATTCGAAGAAGAAAAAACAACTTCTGTTTTCTAAAATTACAACACACAACTTCCCTCCGTTATTTTTTCTCTTAAATACTCTCCTTCTCTCACAACTACCCAACTTGTAACTGTTCAACCACTTTTATTTTAATTACCTTCCTTATCCTTCCTTCTAATATATGTTTTTTCCAAACAATTTACCCAAAGACTTCACTAATACTTCAGACTTACCGTGCGCTAATCGTCGTTGAAGAATTTTGTTAGGATATAATGGATGAAAATCTGTGTCCCCACCCTCCCAAGCTATAGGAACTAGAGACAAAAGGAATATGAGATTAGGGTTAGATATTTATTGAATTTGTTGTCTGTGTTAGGTATTTATTGAATTCAAACTTTGATTTCAAAGATTTGGAAAAAAAAATAAACTGTGAGAATTGAAATTTCAACAATTGAAATCCTAATATGTTACAAGAAGAAACCACAATTCTGATTTTGAATAGTAAAACGTCATTTTGGACTGAATAACGGTGATCCAAATTGGTACCCACTAGAATATTCTTCTTGATTATGGATAATTTTTTATCTCGAACTATATTTTGTTTCAGAATATCCATATCTAAAAGTTGGAGACCCGAATCCGCCAACAACATCTCCTCTATAGTCCATCCACCCCGACGAGATAATGCATCTGATGCCCTATTTTCCTTTCCCGATATATAAACGATATCAAACTAATATCCCAATAACTTGACCAACCATTTTTGCTGTACGAAAGTGGATAACCATTGCTCCAAGAGATATTTTAGAGATCGTTGATCTGTAAAAATGATAAATCTTCACCCCAATAAATACAAACGCCACTTTTGAATTGCTAAAACAAGGGCCATGGGTTCCTGCTCATAACTTAATTGTAATCGATCAGTATCCGCAATAAACGATAGGACGCTCAGCTTGACTAAGAAAAGCCCCAATACCTATTTTTTATGCCGAACCGTGCATGCTTGAGGATGATCGTTATATACATTCTTCAATCTACTCCTATTTGAAGATAAAGTAGCAAAGAGGAGCGTATTAGTGGATCATGCAAAGTAAATGCAAAAAAAAGTGTTAAACACATTATCAAGGTCAGATAGATCAAAATAGAAAAGTCAAAAATGTAGAATATTTACTTGTTATCCTCAATTTTTGAAGAAGTATAGCAAATGGACCTCATATCAATTTCCTCCTCCATATCCTTTGTTCGCATTGGATAATTAAGTGATAGAAGCTCAAGAAAATGATTGTCATCCTTGCCTAAAATCAGAAACGAAAACATTTAGGTCTTAGAAAAAGTGCTTGGAGAAATGAGAATAAAGAGAAGCACAGAAGAAACTTATTGGGTGGGCATAAAGGTAGCAACAAAGTTTCAGTACATAGTTTCCAGGTTTGAAAAAATCAAATATCGAATTCAACAAACTAAAGAGCATGATTTACCAACTGATAGAGATAAACTAAAACTAACAATCAAACAAATAAGTTTTTTCATGGGAATTTCAAGAGAATAATTGTTTTTGTTCCACAAAGACAAGATAAAACTCTTGAGGATCATCCATAACAATTAGTATTGATTGTTGAAAAAGATTATACCCGATATGCAAGGAGTAGGTGCACATTAACGTGCTAGAGCTCGGATATCCTGGCGGATGGTACGGGCAATGGGAGTTAGAGGCAAACTTTGTGCTCCGCACAACCATGTTAAAGGCACCTTTTAAGATTTTCATTTTTGATCAACTGAAAGGGTTGATGAATAGTTGATTGTGTTGAACAAACATGATTGATCAACAAGCAAGAGTTCACAGTGATTAGTTAACAGTTAGAGAAGTCAATATGCAGCAATAAGCCAGTCAATAGACATAAGAATAAACAACTAATAATTACTATCCACATTGAATGGTCAACATGGGATCAAATAAAAGGTTGTGATGAAAGAGAGCATGCAAGTCAATATATGTGTTTGTATGAGTGATCAGTTTATTACAACTCAAGAACAAGAGCAGAATGAAAATTCCCAAAACAAACTTTCTTAATCCTTTTCTTCATTTTTCATACTTTTTGCAAACACATAACGTTGTTTTTATCACTTGCAGTGATAAAACTAGAAGTTCTTAGGTCTTTGACATATATTGGTGTTCAAGTTGACATATCCGTGCACAACTTAGTAGGCTAAATATTTGTTGCACTTGGAGGCTTATTTATGGTACATGTGCATCGCATAACTAGTGGGGAAAATAAACGTTTCCGGAAAGCAACTGTGCTACTTCTCTGAGTATTCAGTTCTTGTTCTTGTTTGACATCAAATAATAAATTTTCACCACATTTCAACATTATTTTTTCCATTTAAAAAACCCAGCAGTGAGCATACTCTCCAATGTTACCAATAAGGTAACCGCTTAAAGGTCAATGCTAAGTAATAAACTTATGAATAATTGCTAATAACTAGCAAACAAATTTCCTTAAGAAGTACTAAGGTTATTCTCCGATTCAAAATTTTCAATGCGCACAACGAAACTGACTCCAATGACCAAACAGCAAATAACAATCACATATTAAAAAAAAAAAAAAAAAGAAACAATCAACTGGAAAACTCCCAACTCATAGTCGATGTCAATATTTTTAGAAATAGCTCAGAATTTTCCCAATCCTATTTCAAATCATTGGCGAAACAAAACATTAAAAAAATAGCGCAAATAGAGATGAGGCAAATTACCATTATCAGGGCGCCGCTTCAACGACGCTGGAGTAGTAGTAGAAGCGACAGGGAATACACAAAGCTTCCGAATAATCGGTGCATATAGGTCCAGAGCTACAACGTGCGACCGCATTAGTCTCTTCACCGGGCAAATTATTTCACCCCAAAAGAAATGGAGGATTTTCTAGGTTCGAGAAAAGAGTAGAGAACGATAGACGGTATTGGCTGAGAGGTAGAGGCAGCGGGCGCGGCTCTGTTAGTACAATCAGAGAGGAGAGTATTCTCGATCTGAATCTGGATTTCTTCTTGGCTTCCATTTCCAATACTTCCCTGTCTCACTGGGATTTTCTTTTATATACGCAGCTGTGGCGGGAAATTTCTATTGAGAGAGAGAGAGAGAGAGAGAGAGAACAAATGGGCCCATGGGCCTACCTTTAGCGCCCATATTCAAAACTGGATTTTTAAACTCCAAGTCCAAAATGTTTTGTCAACTTCAATATATTTTCTACCTTGAAATAATTTTTTTAATATTTCACTTAATATAATTAATGAAAATTATATAAAAATAAAAAAAGAAATCAATTTCCCTAAGTTTTATCAACTCAAATTAGATTTCATCGGGATGAATAAAATCACGGGGATTCAGATCTACCAGCAGTGACAATTAAAAAAACCTGCTTTCGTGACGACTAGAACATTACTTTGATTATGACATGGTAATCTCAACCTTGTTGTTTAATATACCAAATTTAATTTTGACCAAGTCATTAGCAAGTTTGACATTTTTTCTTCTCAAATTTCATTTGAGAAGATGTTAGATGCTCTCAAACTGATGAATTCAACATTGATTGGGCGCGGCCAGAAAAGTTGAAATTCAAAATCTAAGAAACCACATTTTGCGAAGGGATTTACAGAAAACCAGCATGAAATTGTAATTCCATGGTGGAAAATATGTTGGGAGGTTTCCATCAACAGTTACAGTCCTCTTCCTTACGTTGGACTGCTCAGAAAAAGGAAAGGTTACAGCTTTAAAACGATTGTCTAGTCTTGTTCCCCGCCTTCACTCCAGTTCTTGATGGCTTCGACGACTACTTCCTTCAACGCCTCACCTTCAATGGCTTCCCCTTGTTCGTCGTTCTACAAAAAAAAAAAAATACTACCTTTTTATGCATCCATGTTAAGTAACTGTTGAAATAGAGGATTCAACGGGGGAGTTAATCTTACTTCGCCTCCAAATGCTTGGAATCGGAATCTCTCAGTGCAGGAAACCCTAGCTTCTAGCACTGTGAGGCCCACCTCCTCAAAGGCTTCTAATATGCAGACGAGAAGACCCGGACAGCTCTTCTCCGAAAACACATTTATAAGGAACCCATTTTCTAGGGTTTCCACTGTAACCTAATTGGAAAAAACCAAGCTCCCAATCAATAGATTCCGTCAACAGAGGTAGAAATAAAATATAAAAATGAGAATGTTACCAGAGGTGGTGCGTTTTGGTCATCGCTCGAAGTTTGTCCGGTCGTTATATCTTGATTCAGTATTTGAACCTTCGTCTTCAGCTCTCCAATGTATCTCGACGCATCTTTTATGAGGGAGATTCTGTTTAGCTGCCATGGTCAACCAAAAGTCAAGCTTCAGAATAAAAATACTAAACTAAGAATTCAACACTTATATTTATGGTTATTAAGCCTAAAGCCATGCATGAATATAAAATTACAGCATGGGAGCGAGTGATGGAACGAAGCGTCTGCAGATTCTCATGCATAACCGCACCCATCTTGCTTCCTGAAACCATGAGCTTCTCCCTCTTTCTTGCTTTACAGCTTCTTCTCTTGGAACGCTTTTATCTTTCTTCTGCGACGTCTGTAAGTTCTTCGTTTAAGCAAGTATATATAAGCAAGCTCCCATATCTATGTACCAACTCCTGTCTGGAAGTAAATATATTTACTTTCAAGAATTACAGACTGTAAGTTCGAGACAAGTCGCTATAATTTTAAAAGTTTTTCTTACACAAACCAGAAAGGAAGCATAATTTAAACCTTAAAACTTAATGGAAACATAATTCCACGACCAAATTCTTCACCCTGTAATCTGAAGAATTCCTTTCTGTATCCACCGGCGTTCTTGCCGTTCGATCTTCTCTTTTTTGAGCATCTTGACGGGTTAGTATGGCTTACTTTTTCTTGGAGATAATTGGTGTAATTAATGAAGTAATTAAAAACATCTGAGATAATGTTAATTTATGAAGACAAGTAGCTAAAAGTCAATAGGAGAACGTAGGGGGGCAAGACCCATAAGCTCGTGAAGTGAGGAGAGGGAAGTGGATGCTGCCTGCCCGTCCAAACAAGTGAGGGCCGAAGCACAAACAAAAGAAGGGTGAGGTTGTGATTTTAGAATGCCTCCAAACACTCATCACGGGGGACTTTTTCTATTTTGCACACTTCTCTCTCTCTCTCTCTCTCTCTCTCTCTCTCTCTCTCCCTCCCTCCCTCCCTCCCTCCCTCTCTCCTTCCTCACGTGCCATTCTAGCATTCTGATCACCCCCCCTATCACAGCTTCTGAATTATAATGCATAATTGGCCGGCTTGGTAATGCTCTCGTCGTCCTTGGAAACTGGAATAAAATATCCAGCGTGCTGCCTCCCTGATCAGCTCATTTCTTCGCGGACTAATGAAACTAAGTATACAAGAGTTGAAATCGATCAAGTCCACCTTATACATTGTACGTATTTAGAGAGAGAGAGAGAGAGAGACGTTTCCATGCATATGCAGTCCCGTTTAAAAATGATATAATATGTAATATTTACAGGCAGGGTTTTGAAGCTGCTGCTTAAAATATACTGCATTGCTTCCCAACATCTGTCTACGCTGCTCAGAGACAAATCAACGTACCCACTCTACTCACATGTAGCCTGCTTTGCTTCAATCATCACAACACTACAATCTCTTCCCAACTCATACCACAGCTAAACAAATTTCCTCCCTCTTTCTTCGTTTCCCTTCGGGTAATTTTTCCTTCTAAATTCAACAAACTTTCCACTCTTCTTCCCATAAAGCTAAACACGCTGCTTCCAACAGACTGCTACTTGCAGAAGATGCATTTTCTGCCAGAGTGGCCGCGTTTTGTATGTTTGTGGCCATTAGTGTTCGAAACAGTGCCTCCATTATCTTACTTTTGGTTGTAGCCATTGCAATGAAAACAAAAACCATCTATACTTGAGCATATAAATATGAGAATAAGCTCTTGATGAGGTTAAGCTTTCTTCTAACCCCTTATCTGCACTATTTTAACGTTGAGTCAGCTGCTTCCAGCAGTGTGTTGCTCATCAACATACGCGTTTTACATGTCCTTTCTTATCCTGTCAAAATCCAACGTATATTTTGAGCTTCAAATCATGACAAATGAAAAACCAGCGATGCCAGAAGTGTTGCTCGTGACACTTGAATGTTAATAGAAAAAAATGAAGACAAATATAAGCAAATGTCACATGTAATGACGAGACGATAAGCAAACAAAAAACACGTATACTTTCACATTGCCAGAGCAATCGTAGCAGAGAAAGGAGCTCTCCCCAGCGTCCATAGAAAATACGAACCCATCAATGGTGGTTCATGTAACGTTAGTCGTTTGTTGTCCTGGTCGTTGTCCTTCTCAAACCTTCAAATAACACGGCGGTCGCCGTCGGATTCCTCTGTTTTGCTAAAATCTCACGTGAGTTGCACTTCAGAAAAAATACAATATTCACATGTTTACGTCGAAAGAATACAGTATGATATAATCGTGACGCACTGGAGAACACACAGTGAGGAGATAACGAGGGGAGATTATCAGAGCTAAATGTTAAGCAGCTGAAGCTGCATCCAGATTATTACTGATTTCCTGTCATTGGTTGTTTGTGACACAAGGACGAGACTATTTTGGGTCACGGGAGGCATAGAAAGGAATATATTTTACACAAGTAGTTCATGTAAGGGAGAATTGTTTCTTGTCTGATTCTCGTTCATAAGATGCACAGTAATAAGTAGGCAAAAGCAGGAAAGCCGTGGAAACAGCAAAATAATCCACCACAAGAGACAGGCAACCCAACCAAATTGGAGGCAAAGAGTATTTTACTTGAGGCTTTTGGAAATGAGGATTGCAGCAGTTTTGATTCCATGACCCGACTCTATTTGAATCATTCCAATTTCCAAACAAACACAGATTACACCCAATCCTTTGACTCTCAAGACAAATTAGAATATGCATAAAATAGCCTTCTCTAAACTACCCCTTCATTTTTCGCAGCCGCAATGATGGCCAAGCTTTGAGTATCACCCGACACATGATGATTGGCGATTGGGTGGCGAAAAACCTTCTATTTCCTAGCGTGGGGAAATTAAGTGGAAAATAAATTATCAAATGCTGTTGAGTTGTTCAAATTAAAAACTAACGGGGAACTCCCCAACCAGAAGCTGAAAATCAACTAACCTTGTACTCTTGGCTGTAGGGGCAATCAGTCCTCTTTTCTCTAGGCTCTTAAACCTATCCTTAACAAGGGTGCAGCATCCCTTCATTCGTTCAGAAAAACAAAAGAAGTACTCTTTAGTTCAAATCCAAACGACATTGATGATAACAGAAAAGTTAAAAAAAAAAAAGGGCAAAGCAGACCTTTAGCTTGCGCAATGAACCAGTTATTTCTTCAGACAATAGAACTTGTACAGGAGCCGGCACGAATCTGAAATGTAAACCACAGTTATTGCAAGTGAAATTAGATCAAAATGGCAGATTTCACATCGATCAATGCCTTGTGAATAATAATTTCATTACATGTGGCCAAGTTATAGTCAGGACTCTCTACTCCAAATTATGACAACAGTTGAAGCTCAAGGTGTTGCAACACAAGACACCGTTTTATCCCAAGTGAATTTGAGCAGAAAATGGAAATGTTAACAACTAAACAACGTACTTGTACTTTCCCAATCTTGATGGTCGCAACTTTAGTCTTTCTTGCTTGGCTATTGTACGCCGCATACGTTTCTTATTCTTCTCTTCATCCTCTTTGTTTATTTCATGCATAATTTGAGATATGCTGTAGCACACCGAATAACCTTGTCAGAAATTATTCACTGATAATTCTTTGTGTATGATAAAACTATGATCTTACCCATCGATTTCTTTAGAAAGTTGTTCCACCTTCTTTGCCT
The DNA here is from genome assembly GCA_022433065.1 of Begonia loranthoides. Lineage (NCBI taxonomy): Eukaryota > Viridiplantae > Streptophyta > Magnoliopsida > Cucurbitales > Begoniaceae > Begonia > Begonia loranthoides. Next base: position 1,586,038 of record CM039471.1, read on the forward strand.
CTGCCTCCTTTCTCAGCTGTTCTTTCCTACTAGCTCTCTTATTTATTTCCACTCTAGTCACCCTCTTTGTTTTAGAAGGCCTGCATCAATTTTAACGCAACATATATTCTTAGGTTATTCAATCTCAACTTGCTAGACAAATGTACATGTTAATCATCCAAAAGAAAAAACTCATGAAATAAATCTAACAAAATGTCATTCAAACTGATAACTGAACACCACACTCAAGCAAAATTGATTACAGAAACTGCATGAAGCTTTAAGACTAGCAGATGCATTCAAAACCAACATTTAATCCTAGAAAAAAATGGGGGTGTGGGAGACACTATGTAACAATTTATTGATAAACCTTCTCTCAGAATCAGCATCCTTATTCCCTTCCAAATTCTCCTCTTTCATTGCATCATCAACTTCATCATCGGCATCAAGAAAATACATCTGCAAAGAAACTAGTTAATTAAATCTACAACGAGGAATACATAATTTATAGTCATTTCAGTTACTGAGAATATATGGCAGTGATGAAAATAAAATTAATTGAAGGCACTCACATCTTCTTCATCAATAACTTTTCCATAAACAGTTAATGGAACAGGCTCAGGTCCCAGTTCATTTTGGTAAATCTTCTGCATTACTTCTGCCACTGCACAAGCTAAAGTATCCTGAATTGTGAAAGAACAAATAAAATAAAGTTGCAGAAGGAACCAGAGAAGCATAAATAGGACAAAAATGTGAACACAATTCTCAGCAACAAACATTTTACCTGATGACTGTCAAATGAGGGATTAAATGAGCATCCAGGAGGCTCGACTTCTACTGCAGGAATCACTGATGGCTTGGGTTTCTGTAAAATTAGTAAATAAATAAAAGTCAGAGTTGAGGTGCATCAAATTTACACAAATATTGCTTCATGGCATATGACTGAAAAAAAAAAAACAAGCGCCTTGAAAATTAACACTTTCAAGTGTCTAGCAAAGTTTTCAAAATTTTTCAGATGGACTAAATTTAGTAATGGTCAAGAATTAAAGAGCTTCAACAAATCAGCGGTAACTGAGAAATATTAGGTATACTGGTAAAGTCTGTACCTTTCTGATCTTGGTGCTGTCTTCACCTGCAAGAGTAGTAAATTAATTTATTGTATTTATTTTTAAAAAAATATTTGTATATGAGAGAAATATTATACATAAAATAAAATTCAGATGAATACCTTTTTCATCCCATATGTCAACCATATCAGAGGTTGCTTGCGAATCGACCTAAAATATTTCGAAAAACATAAAAACCATCTCCACAATCAAGTAAGCTGAATATGCTAATCTTCTTTACAATTCTCTAACCTTTGGAACTCCTTTAACAGCTTCTGCTTTTACAGATTTTATTTTTTTCTTTGTTTTCTTAGAAATTGAAGACGGCACAGACTGGACAAATGGGTTTTTCTCCAGCACACTATCACAGTGGAGAACTTTGTCCCTGTGCTTTTCAATTTTCCGCTTCACAGAAAGATCTGACTCAACAAAAAATAACAAACTGTTATTTCACAACAACAAATCGTACTTCCCCCTAATAAATAACTATAACAAGAACAGAAGAGGTCTACAGATACAAATTTACTTATCGTCATCCACCTAGTTAAAATTATTTCATCGACAAAAGTTACACAGGGAACTTTGTTTATCTGTAATGAAATAGCAATTTTGAAAAAATATAATTAATGGGAGAAAAATGTAGGTCATATCCAGGCCCCAAATCCAAACCAATAAAGGAATCAGAGGGAGCCAGAACAGACATCCTGCCCATGAACTCAACTCTGTGCTTTTTTCAGTCGTCAAATTAATCCAATGTATCGGTTTATTGTAATCAGCTTTTGATTTCTGTTTTCATAATTTAAACACCGATTATAATTTATCAAAATTCCGGAAGTACATGTCAACAATAGACTCGGATCTTTTAACAAGAAAGATACCTTTCAACTAGCTGGCGAGCAACAGATCCATAAAATTAAGTTAAATACTGGAAAAACACATTGACATTCACAAAATTGAAGGTGGGCATGTACAAAAATATACTCTAAAAGTATTAAATTCGTAAAAGCCAAAACTTCAAGAAAGTGAAAAGAATAAGGCTGAGAAAGGGAAATAAAATTATAAATCTTTATCTCGAGAGCAAAGATGAAGTAAGAACTGGGAAATACAATTGAATGAGGGACAGATACCTCTCGACTTATCAACGAAGAATAGGGAGTCGCTGGGAGCAGAGGCGAAAGAGCCACCAGAAAGAGCGTCCTTAGTTGACTTCTCAAAGAAATCGTCTATGTCTTCTGTACTGATGTTTGTTCTCCATGCCTTCTTCCCTTTCCTCGAGCTCTTTGCTTTCCCCATCTCTCCCCGTCTCTCACCCTGTCTCTCTTCTGGACAGGATTCCTAATCCTATCAACCGAAAAGTCTCTCTTGGCAAAGTTTAGGGAACTTTAAATTAGGGTTTTTCTTTTCCAGTGTAAAACGATACAATAGGAGTGTTAAAAAAACAAATAGTTATTGATTTAGGTTAGTATAGTATTTAGTATTGGGCATAATTGAGTTTGAGGGACGTCACGGTAATTACCAAGAAAAAAGGCTACTTTTCATCAAACTACACATGGAGTCCATTTTTCACTAAATAAGCGAATAGAGCTATTTTTCAATGTCATTGTCTTCCCCTCCTCTGGCTCTTATTTTTGGTGGTAAAACCCCGAGGCAAAAACAGCAGAGAATTGAGCTTCTGGTGGCTTCGATTTTGCATCATGAGGATAATAGCATCGCAACTTGCAAATGTAAAATTTTCCCATTTTATTTAATTATACCCTGCTTTGAATTCCTCTAGGCTGTCTATTGAGCTCTTAAACCCTAGTTTTTGACCAGGCATCCTATTTCTGTTTTCTGAAAGTTAAAATCTTTGCAGTTTATGTACAGAGGAAAATCTGGAGGAATCGTCAGAGTGCGTTGTTTATCGTCTTTGAATGAAAAAGGTCAAATCATTTCTTGATCATTTCCACTTCCTGCTCTATCTCCTTTCTTGTTCATTAATTACGATGCTTAATGTGGATATTGGGAGAAGGTTGATCCTTCCATAGTTTACGGAACCGCATTTATCCATGCTTGAATTGCAGATCAACTCTCACTTGAAGACGAAGCAGAGAGAAAAATAGGATGGTTTTTGAAATTGCTTTTTGGTGGGACGGCAGTCGCTGTTGGTTACCAGTTCTTTCCATATCTGGGTACCTAAGTTTTGTTTTGCTTTTACCTCAACTTTGCTTAGGGGTAGATTTCTTAGTATTCCTTTTACTGACATACTCTTCTTCTTTAGGAGATAATCTGATGCAACAATCTGTATCCCTCTTGCAAGTCAAGGATCCTTTGTTTAAGAGAATGGGAGCATCTAGACTAACCCGTTTTGCAATAGATGGTAAATTCAATTCCTTTGTTTTTTCCTTTTTCTAACTTCAATATCTGGTGCTATATCTCTTCAAATTGAATGGTAGTAGTCACTTGGAATAAGAACTAGAATTTAGTAAGCTCGATTGTTGTATTGATAGTAAAACTAAGATTAATCTTAGATGTTCAACAGACTTCTTTTTGTGTCCCACCAGAGTTTGATACTATTTTCTTGGAGTTCTTAGTTTTTTATTCATTTTATTTTCCGTTTACAACAAAATTTTCATTGGGATGTCATGTACAAGGCTAGCTTTTGGTTTATGATAGATGAAAGAAGGATGAAAATAGTGGAAATAGGTGGTGCTCAAGAGCTCTTAACCATGTTGGAAGCTGCCAAAGATGACCGCACCAGAAAGGAAGCTTTGAAGGCTCTTGACGCTCTCTCACACTCAGGTCTTGCATTTCATTTTAGCTTATCTTCTCTTTTGTCTATTTTACACATTGTCGGTATATTACATCTCAGATGCCGCTGCTGAAGCTTTAAACAGAGCAGGAGCTCCGTCGATTATCAGATCTACCCCACAAGCAATTGAGGATGATGAAGTGGACAAGTACAAGTCAAGCTTGTTGAAGAGATTTCGAGATTTGAGATACGATTTTTCCAAATGAAATATATGAGACTTAATGTATAGCTATTTGTAATCAATCACGTAGAGGTCGAACAGCAAAGGTGTCCAATGAACTGAATAATGGATGAAGCAAACACTTGGCGGTGTTGTGTTCCTTTTTTATTCTAGTTTGAGGAATTCAACAATATATTTGCTCGTGACTTGGTCGTGCAATGTTATTAAATGGTCTTTTCATCTTTCGAGTTCGTAGTTTGTTTGGTTTTTTAAGGTAGTTCTTGTGTGGTTGTTCAAATTTTTGACCAATTTAATGAGAATTTAAAGAAGAAATATGTAGATTGGATGAAATGGTTGGTGGGTATTCTGGATTACATGTTCATAGACGTTTTACTAGATCTCTTCCCAATAACTATTTTTTGCAGGAATTGTTTGACCTTCCTACCGCGGCCTGCTTTCCTCACAGGAAATGTGATGAGATTCAATACTCTAGTATATTAGTAAGCATTACAGAAGGGTCCTTAGCTTAATTGATTCAGGAAGGTTAATCTGATGGCAACTGCACCAGAGATGATAGCTTATGGAGTTCCTTTGGTTGGTGTGGTGGCGGTGTGAGATTCTGCGTCCCTTATTCTGCATACATTTTCATCAAGAAGCAATGTTCTGAACTTGACGTGCTGACTCTCATGGAAAACCCCTCCTCTAAGTTCATAGCTCTCAGTCGCCGATTTCTTAAGAAGATGGTCATTCGAGACGCTGCCGGAATTCCAATCCTCTCTCTCTCTCTATCTCTAAAGCTTAAACCTTTATAGACAATTTCTAAACATTCCTACCATTAAATTACTTTTTGTTTATGACTGCAAGGAGACAGGTGACTAGAGGCTTCATTCGAGGAAGAAGCAAAGCCAGAAAGAGCTGCAGAGTGCAAGTTTGTCCTGGGGTTGACTATGCGTTCATCGTGGCTCTAATCGTTAATTATTCCAAAACACCCATAGTTTTCTTTGAAGTTTCATCTTTTCAGTTGTCATTTATTTGTTTTATATCTGGTTTGTAATCTATAGGTGGTTAATAAAATCACATTCGTCGTGTTTGCTTGACGAAAGAGCCTGCAATTTAACAAAATTTTGATTGATTCTATGATGAAACACCCATAGAATATTTTGAGTAAAATATTCTACCGTACAATCACCTCGACTGCGGCCTGGTGCTATGAAGAAGAGGACGACAAATTTTATGAACTGGTTCTAAATATGTTGGTGAAAATAGCAATGGCGCTGGTTGCCACTGCCAAGCCTACCATTGTTGCAGCCATTATTCTATCCCTTCGTGTAGCTATGCCATTGATATCCCTGTTAAGGCAAAAGCGTTGTGAGAGAGAGAGAGAGGGAGGGTACCTGAGAACAATAGCACCAGGGAAGATGAAGGCAAGGCAGACAGCTGAGGTAGAACCCAGAAACTGAAAGAGATACCATATGTCTGGGAAAGCAATGGCAGCCAAGTAAGAAAAGGCGAGCAGCAAAAAAGTGAGTCCTAGAAATCTTTTCGAATCAGAAGCCAGAAGGGTTTTCTTGGAAAAAAGCAGTTCATCTATGTTGATCCTCAAAGAGAAGTTCAGGAGAGGGTAAACCAGCATCAAATGCAGAGCATAGCTCAAACGAACTACGTCATTTAGAAGAGCACCGGCTGTCGAATCAGAGCTCCGATCGAAATTTACCAGTATATCCGCCATGATCGAATCTCCAAACAGCAAGAAACCGAATAGTCCAATGGAGAAATAAATTGCAGCACAGAGCACCAGAGAAATTCGTACTGCTGATATCATATCACCACTTCTCCTCATCTCGGAACCAATTGGATGAACTGCACAAGCAGGCGTTTGTTAGAAATACTGTATCGAAAAAAGCAGCCATTGAAGCTCTTAATTTTTATTTCTACCATTGAAGTGGAATGTGAAGGCTGTTACTATAACTGGAACGACTGTGAAGAGGTCGAAGAAGGAGGTTCCTCCGCCCAACTTGGGTAATAATCTGACTCTCTTGGTTTTCCCTTCAAAGAAAGCACTAATTGCCAGAACAGAGCTAATACCCACAAAAATAACAGCTAGAGTAACTGATATGAAGGAGCTGAACCTCAACGAGTCTGCAAAACATAAGTAAATCTTCTAAATACAGGGTCTAACAATGAAAGGAAAAAAAAGTCGGAGATGATGAACTTGTACTTGCCTACAGTTCGTAACAGGACCAGTGGAAGCATGACGAAGACAACAGTGACTAAAAGCGAAAATTCTCTAGAGTTCCACCATTGATTTCCTAACCATTCTTGCAGAACCCCCAAGTGGACTACTGATCCTTCTGTCTTTTTTCCAGACAGAACATCCCCTGAACAGATAGACCGCTCTAAATTTAGTTCTTTACACCAAATGAAGATTCGACATCTCCCCTAGCTAGCCAAACTTATATATCAGATAATTAATTTGAGTCATCTGAATAGTTCACTCAGAGAATTAAACAACGTCTGTTTGTTTGGGTGAGATCTTACCAATGATAATCAGGTACATGATCAAGCATCCAAAATTCGTAATAATCACACAAACTTGAGCAGCAATGGATCCAACTCGACCAAACGATTCCTTCATGAGACCGGCGTACGTGGTGGACTCTCCGGAGCGAGTAAATCTAATCAGAAACTCCACTGAGACATCGGCGAGCGAAGCAACAATCACGATCAGTATAAAAGCCGGAATTACTCCGAGTACCTTGAGAGTTGCCGGTATTGACATGATTCCAGCGCCTATGATGCTGGTGGAGACGTTGAACACCGCTCCGGCAACTGACGGACCCCTCACGGCAGAAGAAGCCTCGTCGTGCTTAGGCAAAAGAGGCACGTGTGCACCGACAGCCGGCGACATCCCGGTGAAAAAATTGGCAGACAACACAGGAACTGGAAATGAAATGGATTGTCTCGTCGTACATTACTGAGAAATTAAGAGCTAATAAGCTCGATGCACGAGGGTGGCGAGGAAGTAATTTACGGAAATGTCATCGAACAGGTGAAGTCTGAGAAACTAAAAGGAAGGGTAAAACTGGAATTTGATCTGATTCGTTGGTTTGTCTTTTTATGACACGGAGAGACAGCTTGATTTGAAGCTCTATAATTGGAGGAATGGGGGAAATGTATGTGGACCATGATGCTCAAGATAAACTAGAGCAGTAAATGTACCTGGACTTAAACTAGCTAACGTTCTTCGATTTATATATTCATATACAACAATGAAATTTGTGTCCCACACTTCACAACAATAATGTTGATGACCACGAGAGACTTATCCAACAAATTAAACGAGTTGGGCTGAATTGGCGAGTCCCTTTCTTGGCATAGAATAAGCTCACGAGATTAACATATAGGCTCGACTTAACTCACCAATCTTTGATTTGGATCATTCAATTGAGCAGTCTAGTTTAGTTTAGTTTAGTTTACTATATGCTAATTGTACATCTTTAATTTGCATGTCGCTTATGCGTGACCTTGTCACGTTCATAAAATAATCTACTTATAATCTTTATCAATGTACTTACTCAAACACATTGAACTTGCCGGTGCGTAATTATTAAAAATAATTTGCTTTTTTTTTTTAAAACATCAAATATTTGAAAATTTGTACTTTTGGGCTTAATGGGCCTTTTTCAATGGGCTCAAGTACAGCACGATGTCCGTTGCCGGCGGGAGCTTAAAACCAGGGCTAATGACGGCACAACGAAAACAGAGCCTGGCTGACCGAGTCGGCCTGAATGGAAAAGTACGTTTCTTAACCTTGACGATACTGATTTCATTATCGGGCTTCGACTATTCTCCTCTCTGCCTTTTGGTGTCCTCCATTATTCTCAGAAACATTCAACGATGTCGGATCAGCTTGCCAGGGCGGAGGATTTCGAAAGGAAGGCCGAGAAGAAACTCAACAGCTGGGGCTTTTTGGGTTCCAAATACGACGACGCCGCCGATCTCTTCGACAAGGCTGCGAATTCTTATAAGCTTGCCAAGTCATGTATTAATCAAGTCCTATTTCTCTATTTTCCATTTTTTATACTGTTATATTTCCATTTCTTTTTCCCTGAGATAATTACATGAGGGACGAGTGTGACTTAGAAGTTCAGATCTTGCTTGGGCTCGGATTTTAAGTCATTGCATGCAGTTATTTTTCGCCAGTTATTTTCCCGCATTCATTTTTTTGGTTGGATTGACTCAGTTTTGGACTAATTTTTATCCTTTGTTGAGCGAATTGAAGATTAAAGTTTTTCATCTTTTTTGGTTTGATGATCAAATAGCGAATGGGTTGGGATATCTTTAGTTGAATTTGGAGAGGACCCCGTTTGATTAATTCTTTACTTATTATGATTGTTTTGAACGTAGTATTGTTTCCTAATTTTTTAAATTAGTTTGTTCATCGCAGACGGGGATTATACTTTATTTGGGTGCTTTAGATATTAATATTCTCTTTATCATGCCTGTGTATGTAAAGTGTTCCATATTCTTGTTGGTAATGTAGTTAAAAGACACATGCGGCTGTAAATATATCGTCAGCAATTTCAGATAGGTTTTTCTTTGGCTGTTTTTTGGGACTATTTTTTCCGTTATTGTTAGATATTTCTTGCATTTGATGCTCGTACAAATTTCTATGTATTATGCCTTTTGTTCTTTCAGGGGATAAAGCTGGTTCAACATATATAAAGTTGGCAAACTGTCATTTGAAGGTTAGTGCGTCTCTTGTTTTAGTAGAATAAACATGCAACTTTTTTTTATCTGGAAAATGCTGAACCTTTATGTCATTTTCTTACCCCTTTTTCTCTGGAACCTTTGTGATATGTGCATCGGTTTAAAGATGGAAAGCAAACATGAAGCAGCCGGATCTTACATTGATGCTGGAAATTGTTACAAGAAAACATCTACTAAAGGTACGATGCCTGATAACAGTTTACAGCAACACAAAAGTTGGATTTTAACCAACAATGTAATAAATCATTTAATGAAAGTAAATTTCTATTTTCATGCATTTAAAAACTTCCATAATTTTCTCGAACATGAATCTTTCCATTCATTTGGTTCTCACTTCAATTACTTCCATTATTTATGAGTATTTTTCATTTTTCTTTGAATATAACGAGCCTGTTATCCTTTTTCTTTTCTCTATTAATATGAAAGAATCGATACATATGATTTTGTCCATTTGACATTTGAGTTCTCAGCTTTATTTTTTCTATCTGAGCACAATCCTGTAATTTTCATTAACTGTTTTTGTCTAATTGTTATTGCCACTATCAAAATAGTCTGTTTTTCTATTATTTTCTGTAATTTGGCTAAAATGTTTCTATTGCTAAATTTTCATCTTGATGCAGAGGCTATAACTTGCATAGAGCAAGCCGTTAATCTGTTTTGTGAAATTGGGAGGCTTAATATGGCTGCAAGATATTTGAAGGCATGATTTTGTGATGCTACTACTACCTTTCTGAAGTCATTCTTCTTATGTGATTGGCATCCCGTTAACTGAATTACCTTTTGATTTTGCAGGACATTGCTGAACTGTACGAGTCTGAACAGAATATTGAGAGGGCAATTAGTTATTTTGAGAAGGCTGCTGATTTTTTCCAAAATGAAGAAGTGACAACTTCTGCAAACCAGTGCAAGCTAAAGGTTGCCCAATTTTCTGCTCAATTAGAACAGTAAGCCAGTCTCTTTTATGCAAGGCATGTATATGTGTGGATGATTCTTCTAAATTGCCCTATCACCTGATTTTTCTACGATGTTTGTTCAGATATCCCAGGGCAATTGAGATTTATGAAGAGATAGCGCGGCATTCGCTCAAGAATAACTTACTGAAGTATGGAGTTAAAGGACATCTCCTTAATGCTGGCCTTTGCCAACTTTGTAAAGGGGATCCTGTTGCCATTACCAATGCATTGGAGCGATATCAGGTTTTTTGTTTTATCATTACATTTTGACATCATATCTTAGGATTAAAAGTTTACACAGGCAGAAGTATGCTTATGCCTTTTGCTTTTCCAGGATTTGGATCCAACTTTCTCGGGGACACGCGAATGTCGGTTTTTAGCTGTGGGTGGCTTATATTTTTAATGCTCATGATATGTTTTATATACACTTTGCAGATGCATTTTTTACTGCAAAATGTTCGATACTGAGGAACATACTGATTTGTTTTGCGGCAGGATATTGCCACCACAATTGACGAGGAAGATGTCTCAAAATTTACCGACGTTGTCAAGGAATTTGATAGCATGACAACATTGGTACAATTTACTCAAATTTGATAATATTACTCAGCAGCGTCTTTTGAGTTGTTCTGTTGTGATATTTTACTTGGAAATCCATCAAGCTGTTTGTATTGGCCAAAATCGTGTCAGCCTATTCCTTATAATGTTCAGCAGTGGCTAATCTTTATCTTTTTAGCTAATTCTCACAACACTTACAACAAATTTCTTTTCTATGAGTAAAATTCATAGCACCTTGAGTTTGTCCTAGATTACTTAAAACAAGTCTCTTCCAAAGTTTCTGACACACCCAGGCATTCAACAAACCGGATTTTGGTATTTCTCTTAATTCTCAGAAGGTATTTTTACAACTGCAATGAAAAGAATTACAATTTCTCTACTCTGAGTAGTTCGGGAACACCCCATAACTCCTCTCTACTCTCAGACTCTTTACGATACTTTTTCAATATCCCTACCTCTTTTTTTAACAACTTTTATACTATGAAAACTGCTAAAAAACTGCTCAACTGTTCCTACACTGCTGCTCCATTTATATTCTTCTTTCTTCTAGAATATGCTTTTGTTATTGGAGGTAATTGTGTAACAGTTTCATATGGGCCACAGCTCTTCTATGACCTTTTACCAGCTGGTGTGGTGTGGGTTACTGATGTGTGAATTAGTCCTCACATGTCGAAGTCATTTTAAGGAGTTAGAACTTGTTATTTGAGTTTGTTTTCTCGCGCGGTAGATTATACATTAGTTTTGTTCGCTTTACAGGATCCGTGGAAGACGACCCTCCTATTGAGGGTGAAGGACAAACTGAAAGCCAAAGAACTTGAAGAGGACGATCTTACTTGAATCTACACGGCCCTTTTCTTTGACGTTTATTATTTGCGCACACAGGATGCTTGTGGTATAATATGTTCTGTCCAGTTTGAGTACGTTTGTTATGTCTGCCAGGATACAAAAAATATGCTTTGTAACTCAAGTGTGGAATGGATGTGATTTCAATTTGTTTGGTTAGTGCTTCTGCCATTGAGCCCCTGACTATCTATCTTTGAGCAGAGAATTGATTGGCTCGTGGCCGTCATTAGTTATACTAAATGTTGAATCATAAATAAGCAGAGGGCATGATTTTAAGTGATTTATGAGCTGCGTGCATGAATACATCGTCACATCCACACATACATATGTTGGAATGCTTGAGGTTGATATTCAATGGAAATGGGAAGACTAGTGTAATTTCAAAGATAAATTTTAGTAATATCTTCAGGCTGTGAAAGAAAATAAGGAGAGTATCTGAAAGTTGGATGTCAATTTGGAAAGGGCAAAACCCATTGACAATAAAGACAGATAATCCTGCCCAGACTAGACCTTCTGCGGCTGTTTGTTTTATGGGAAAGTCTCTGCCTTCCTCGACTAAGCTCCAAGAATTCGCCCGAATTGCATCGACGGTCAAACTCCAAGCAGCGAAGCGATCAAAACCCAGTACGCGAATCCGGGTTGCGACCCCGGAAACCTCGAAATCGGAGGGCGCGCGAGTTACGACGGAGCGAGTGAAGCCGAAGAAGATGGAGGGTTTGGAGGAGCAGAGTCATCGTCCCCTTGCGCATGTCGTCTCCGATTGCGTAAAGCGGTGGTTTCAGGACACCCTCAAGGAGGCTAGAGCCGGTGATAGTGGTATGCAGGTCTTGGTTGGCCAGATGTACTACAGTGGCTATGGTGTTCCTAGAGACGCCCAAAAGGTTCCTCTTTTTCACTATCGAAGTTGCTACCAAATCTTAAACTCTCTCTTTGGTAAATTGGATTGTTGAATATTGGAATAGTCTCTGGCTATGTGCATGTAAGGTCATGAATTATTCTGTAAGATTGATTGCCACTGAAGGGGCATGAAAAACGAACCAAAAGAACTTGGAAAAAATGAATCAATTTGCACTTCATTTTGTTTTAGTTAATTTAGGAGGATACTATCGCTTCTGCAGTTATAATTTTGAAATGTAGAACTACTTTTTCTGGGCTTTAGATATTCGTATATGCCGTATGAACTCTAAACTAGGATGGTATCAATCGTTGAATGCTGAATGAGACTATATTCTGTATGACAACTAAGGGGCATGCTTGGATTAGTAGGGCGTCCAAAAGTCGAACATCAGTTTGGAAAGTTTGCAACAAACGTCCAGGTACTTGCTCAATGCGGCCCATATCTTACTCAAATTATCTCGGAAGTGCTTTGCGTTAACTTCTTGATTGGTTTCCCTTTAGGTTACAACGCAAGTGATTCTGATTCAGATGAAACCAAGAATGAAACTAAATAAGTTCAAATCCACTTCTACCCTTGTAAGTCTGTCTTGACTCTGTTATTTTCCTGGATGCTAGATTAACCTCTCATTCTTCTGTGATCAGTAAGACAAGAAATTATCTTGACTCTAGTGTCTGTGCATCATGAACTCAAACACTTGGGGCTACTGCAATTGACTTGGATGTGTTTGTGATAATGATCTTTCATTATTGCATAATATGTTGTTTGTTATACACTAATTTATGGCATGTCTAAATTACAGCTGAGGCACGTCCAAATTCTCCAGAGTCCAACAACAACAAGAGGGTGACGTTTTCTCATAATTGCTTCTCTTTAATCCTACTTGGCTATCTCCGATGTAATGTTATTGTTCTTCCCATATCTATTTTTCCACTGGGAAAATGCTTCGCTCTGAGCTGAGACAATCCTCCTTTTAGATTGTGGAAGAAAACGCCTGTCTGTTCTTCTGTTCTCATTTTACAATCAACTAGCATTACCATAGGAGTTCACTGAGTTAATTACAACCACAAGCCAACAATATAAATATGATCAATACGTAAACACACAATTTCACTTGACTCAGGCTTTTGCAGGCGGCGGGGCGAGAATCTAATCTACAACCTCCTTTCGCGCTTGTTTTTCCTCCAATCCCACGGCTTCTCCGGGTTCGGTGAAGCCCACAGGCCGATTCTCTTTTTCCGAGCTCCTGCTTCCCACTGGTAAAAATGCACAGAGACTTAGACTGAATCCATACTTTTCAGTTTTCATAGATAATCTATGAAGTTGCTCACCTTTGCTAGTTCTGGGCGCTGGTCATATGCTTTGTAATGCCAAGCCATTCCCTTCTTCAGCATTAATTCCTGTTTGAGAGAAATCAAATATTTGGTGATTCATTGATTCAAACCAAGCAGAGTTCTAAAACTAATTTTTCAGACACCTGGGCAAACAAATTGTCGCAATAGATATCGCCCACGCTACGGCCATATCGATCTTCGGTGTAGACGAGAACTCTCAAGCATTTTCTCTGTAAAATCTTAGTTAGTTCCTGTTTGGCCTCTTCCCCATATGGCATTTCGCATTCAGGGGCGTCGATTCCCCTGTTTGTTTTTACTTGGTTAGTTCGATTGATCGAAACAGGTTCTTGGCAGTTCAAATTGAAAGACGAAAGTAAATTTTACCGAAGCCGAATTCTGTACTTTCTTGCTAAAACCTCCTCCTGGTTCTCAATTTTCAGTACCCTGTTACAAAAAAGACGTGAAAAATGGTGTTGCAGTAATCGATTTTCCTAATGGGCAGTTTGAGAAATAAACCTATATCCCGCATCGATAATTGTTTGATGAAGCGCATCGGCTATGTCATAGTTTCTAGCAGCTCGAGCTTTTGATCTTTCAATGGCGGCCTCCAGTACATGGACGGGAACGTTGAATGATTCCCTGGGCTCAGTCGTACTTACATAAACTGTCACTGTATCGCCATCTGCAACAGCTTTTGGGTCGACCTAGTATCATTCAAAAGATTCGTTAATTTTGACCAGATCGTTCTTTTCTATGTCCATTGAGTTGGAAGTTAGGTTGTTCTCACCGGTAGAGTGTTTAGTTCAAACTGAACTCCGTCTGGCAAGAATGTCGGGGCCGGAGCAGTGAGTTGAACGAGAGTGTGAGGAAGAGGGAGACCGTAGTACGCTAGTAGGCTCTGTAGAAGAACAATTACTAGTTCACCATTTTAAGCAAGCTGTACCAAAAGGGTTAACCTCGTACCTCAACATCTTCCTTTTGATATCCTCTGAGGGTCTGAACGACGAGTCTGGATGCTTCCTCTGATGTTTTGGGAGGTGGTTTAGCTTCTCTCCATGCCTCTCCTAGCTTTCTATACCTTCAAAAACAAGAAGAAAATAAATTTAGGCAAAGACACAGAAACCTCTCCTCTTTCATTTTCCCCCCAGATTTCCTAGTTGGTCGTTGAATCGGGAAGTACCAGTTTGCCTGTGCTTTCTTGGACGAACGGACGTGTTTGCTGAGTCCTTCGGGAACCTCAAATCCATTTGAAAAAAAAGAAAGAAAACTGGATCAGAGATACGAACAGGTCAGAGGCTTGATCAAGTTCCTTGAACGAAAGATGATTGCCGTGAAAGAAGGAAAGAAAGAGTGAAATTGCATTTACGGCTGCAGATCGGGTACTCACCTGAGATGTATTCTGGAAGTGGAAGATATCGTGGTCAAGAGCTAAAACACCGACAGTTGAGGCAGAAAGGCCGTGGGATTCGAGCCAATAGGAGTCTTCATCTGTGGTTGGTTTGCAGCAAAGGCGGTAAAGCAACCGGAGGACGTTCCCCATCTGTCAGATTTTCTGATGTGGCTGATTGGAAGATGAGAATCGGAGAGAAAACAAATCGACGACGACGACTTTTGCTACCAACAAAATAAAAAATAAATCTTTGAAGCTTTCGGGGAATCTAAGGATGGCTACATCCTCCACGCGGCAAACATTCATTGGCTTATATCAGTAGGTGAGTAAACCCACTCTCCAGATACGCCAGTGTTTGTTGAAATGGATTGGGAAATTTGATGACTTGTTGGAAGCCAGTCTCTTTTATGCAAGGCATGTATATGTGTGGATGATTCTTCTAAACCTGATTTTTCTACGATGTTTGTTCAGATATCCCAGGGCAATTGAGATTTATGAAGAGATAGCGCGGCATTCGCTCAAGAATAGCTTGCTCAAGTATGGAGTTAAAGGACATCTCCTTAATGCTGGCCTTTGCCAACTTTGTAAGGGGGATATCCTGTTGCCATTACCACTGCATTGGAGCGATATCAGTTTTTTTTGTTTTATCATTACATTTTGACATCATATCTTAGGATTAGAAGTTTACACAGGAAGAAGTATGCTTATGCCTTTTGCTTTTCCAGGATTTGGATCCAACTTTCTCGGGGACACGCCAATGTCGGTTTTTAGCTGTGGGTGGCTTATATTTTCAATGCTCAGGACACCCTCAAGGAGGCTAGAGCCGGTGACAGTGGTATGCAGGTCTTGGTTGGCCAGATGTACTATAGTGGCTATGGTGTTCCTAGAGACGCCCAAAAGGTTCCTCTTTTTCACTATCGAAGTTTGCTACCAAATCTTAAACTCTCTCTTTGTTAAATTGGATTGTTGAATATTGGATTAGTCTCCGGCTATGTGCATGTAAGGTCATGAATTCTTCTGTCAGATTGATTTGCCACTGAAGGGGCATGGAAAACGAACCAAAAGAACTTGGAAAAAATGAATCAATTTGCATTTCCTTCTGTTTTAGTTAATTTAGGAGGAAACCATCGCTTCTGCAGTTATAATTTTGAAATTTAGAAACACTTTTCCTCGGCTTTAGGTATTCGTATATGCCGTATGAACTCTAAACTAGGATGGTATCAATCGTTGAATGCTGAATGAGACTATATTCTGTATGACAACTAAGGCAGGGGTATGCTTGGATTAGTAGGGCGTCCAAAAGTCGAACATCAGTTTGGAAAGTTTGCAACAAACGTCCAGGTACTTGCTCAATTCCGCCCATGTCTTAGTCTCGGAAGTGCTTGCTTGCGTCAACTTTTTGATTGGTTTCCCTGTAGGTTATAACGCAAGTGATTCTGATTCAGATGAAACCAAGAATGAAACTAAATAAGTTCAAATCCACTTCTACCCATGTAAGTCTGTCTGGACTCTGTCATTCTTCTGTGATCAGTAAAGTAAGACAAGAAATTATCTTGACTCTAGTGTCTGTGCATCATAAACTCAAACACTTGGGGGGGCTACTGCAATTGACTAGAAAAGAGGATTAAGAGAATCACGTGTGCATTGGACTCGAAATTGCTGGTTTTCGATTCTGGACTATCCATGGATGAGTGAATGAATGAACAAAATTATCAGTTTGCTTGAACGTTAGTTTATTGATGTGTTTGTGATAATGATCTTTCATTATTGATTGCATAATATGTTGTTTGTTATACACTAATTTATGGCATGTCTAAATTACAGCTGAGGCACGTCCAAATTCTCCAGAGTCCAACTACAACCAAGAGGGTGACGTTTTCTCATAATTGCTTCTCTTCAATCTTACTTGGCTATCTCCTATGTAATGTTATTGTTCTTCCCACATCTATTTTTCCTCTGGGAGAATGCCAATCCTCTTTTTAGATTGTGGAAGAAAACGCCTGTCTGTTCTTCTGTTCTCATTTTACAATCAACTAGCATTACCATAGGAGTTCACTGAGTCAATTACAACCACAAGCCAACAATATAAATATGATCAATACGGAAACACACAATTTCACTTGACTCAGGCTTTTGCAGGCTGCGGGGCGAGAATCTAATCTACAACCTCCCTTCGCGCTTGTTTTTCCTCCAATCCCACGGCTTCTCCGGGTTCGGTGAAGCCCACAGGCCGATTCTCTTTTTCTGAGCTCCTGCTTCCCACTGGTAAAAATGCAGAGAGACTTAGACTGAATCCATACTTTTCAGTTTTCATAGATAATCTATGTAGTTGCTCACCTTTGCTAGTTCTGGGCGCTGGTCATATGCTTTGTAATGCCAAGCCTTCAGCATTAATTCCTGTTTGAGAGAAATCAAATATTTGCTGATTCATTGATTCAAACCAAGCAGAGTTCTAAAACTAATTTTTCAGACACCTGGACAAACAAATTGCCGCAATAGACATCGCCCACACTACGGCCGTAATTGATCTTCGTTGTAGACGAGAACCCTCAAACATTTTCCCTGTAAAATCTTAGTCAGTTCCTGTTTGGCCTTTTCCCAATGCGGTATTTTGAAATCAGGGGCGTCGATTCCCCTGTTTGTTTTTCACTTGGTTAGATCGATCGGTCGAAACAGGTTCTTGGCAGTTGAAATCGAAAGACGAAAGTAAATTTTACCGAAGCTGAATTCTGTACTTCTTTGCTAAAACCTCCTCCTGGTTCTTAATTGTCAGTACCCTGTTACAAAAAAGACGTGAAAAATGGTGTTGCAGAAATCGATTTTCCTAATGGGCAGTTTGAGAAATAAACCTATATCCAGCAGCTTTAATTGTTTTATGAAGCTCTTTAGCCCTAGCGTAGTTTCTAGCAGCTCGAGCTGTCGATCTTTCAATGGCGGCTTCCAGTACATCGACGGGAACGTTGTTTGTGTTAGAGATCGAACGATAACCGAAAAAAGAAAATACGCTGTGGGACACATGATTTACGTGGAAAAAACCCTTACAGGAAAAAAACCACGGGCAGAGGAATAATCTATTATGATGAAGATTCAAATACAACCGCGAGTTTTGCGACTCTATCTTACATGAATTTATAGAGAAAACAAAACCCTAAATGAGATTTACAATGCGGGCCCACCGGCCTGGCCCAATAGAATTCGGGTCACACCAAAATCTAACAATCTCCACCTTGACATGAATTCTATGAAAGAGATCCATAGCACGTGCTCGTCAGCCCGGCCCAAAACGAATTCCAAACCCTGAATTCTGACAATCTCCTTCTCGAAACGAATTCTAATGCAAGTACCAATTTTTAAATCTTCAAAACTTCCTCTTTCACAAAGGCCCCTATTGAGCCAACTCAATGTCTGGTACGGATCAAGTTTAAGCCCCACTTAAACTTGAGAGACACACTCAGAGAGAAATCATATTTTCTCCATTGTACCACCAAATTATCAGAGATGTCGCAACGAACTGCATGTGAATATGCTGAAAACCCTCCACTGGAATCTATACCCTCAAACACATTCAATGCATAATCCACTGTAGATGTTTCACTATATCGCCATGGAGCTTTACCCTTTTCCTTGGTTCTGCCTGTGATGATACCTCTCTGATGTGAAACTGTAACTGAACTGGTGACATCTTCAAATCCCACTAAGAGTCAGCCAAATCTATGCGAGTATATCTTATCAAAGCCGTCTTTTAAAATCCTTTAAAATTCCACTATCGTTATCTTACCATAACGAAATCTTGAATCTCAATTCAAAAGTGGAAGATCTCCTTCAAAGATCTCATCGCCCCAGAAACATAATCTTTAACAAAATATCTGACCCAAAAGATCGCTGACTTCAATAAAATATTCATTATAAAATATTGAAGCGGAAAACCATAGATATCACAAGATTGCAAAAGATATCCCCAAAATTCAGATATTTTACCATAACAAATCATCTCCAAAATCAAATCAAATCTTATCGCCAGATACAAAATTCAAACTTTATTTGAATTTCAACAAAAAACAATCTCCATGATTGAGATATTCTCGGGATTCCAAATCTGCCACAAATCCATCAAATTTAATCTCCCAAATATCTTCCAAAAATCCTAATGATTTTAAAAAATATTTATCTTTGACAACAATCCAATTTTGCAAAGGACACTTTTGCTGCAACCCTAATCGAAACGGCTTGGCAACAAAAATGGAGAACCCCAATGTTGATGATTTATGGGAACTGACGATAAATAAAAACCTCTCCAATGACGAACCTGTTGTTCGAAGACGCAACTTCTCTGGAGAACTCCAAACAGAGATGAAAAACGAAATACTTATTTCTGATGGCGGCTAAACCAAGACGAATGGCAGGGGGAACAACTTTCCTTCTTTTTTTTTTTCTTCCTTTTTTTTTCCCAAAAAATTGTAATTTTCTAAAAAATTACACAAACCTTGTTCGATGCGGAAAGACTGGAGTGAATTTGTTTCACCACACTTGGAAACACGAACTCCCGAAACCAAAGCTCTGATATCATTTGTTGAGAATTGGCATAGAGGAACTCAACCTTAGCTCTGATACCAATTGTTGAGAATCGAACGCGAAACGGAAAAAGAAAACTGCGGAAGCAGGGACACCAAGATTTACGTGGAAAAACCCTAACGGAAAAAAAACCACGGGCAGAGGAGAAATCACTAAAAATGAAATCAAGGTACAATGAGTTTTGCGACTCAAGCATCAATATATAGAGAAACTAATTAACCCTAATATTAGATATAGGTCCAACCCGACCCAACTAGAATTCGGGTCACCCCAAACCCTAACTGTATGATTCCCTGGACTCAGTCGTATTTACATACACTGTCACTGTATCGCCATCTGCAACATCTTTTGGGTCAACCTAGTATAGTTCAAAAGATTCGTTAACTTTGACCAGATCGTTCTTTCCTATGTCAATTGAGTTGGAAGTTAGGTTGTTCTCACCTGGAGAGTGGGTATCATTGTTGGAAGCCATTGCTAATGGCAGGTGTCAGTGGTGGGGAGATTCATTATTTAGATGCAGTTTTAAGCTAAAAATAGGGAGATCTTATCTAAGTGTAGGACGCCATTGCAAGGCAGTTGCCCGTCGACAGTCATTTCCATTTTAGTGGTTCATTCTTTTGTTCGTTCGAAACCTCGTAAACCATTTACGTCTAACCACCTCGTTTAGACCACTAGGTTGACAACAGAAATTAGGAAACTCCAAAACAAAAGGTTGGCCACTACCATCTCTCTCTTTCACTCTTTCTCTCTCTACCCTCTAACTTCTCCTTGCAGAATTGCAGTTTCTTCTACTCATTCTCTTCATCTTCTTCCTCAACCCTTCTTTTTTTCTGTACCCAACAATGGCGATGACATTTGGAAGCGGAGAAATTGGCCAAGAAGTAATTGTGATGCTTAATAACATCACATACGTCTGCCAGGATCCGCATGGGGTTGATCCCACCAAGGCTTCCTTAAGTTTCTTGCACAACCCTTTCCAAAACCATATTTCTCTTTTTCTGCTGCAGCTCACCATGGTTTCCGTCATCTCTCAGGTCATAGATATATGTCTCAAACCTCTTGGACAATCCAGCATTGTGTCACAGATCTTTGTAAGATTTCTCTTCCAACCTTCTCAGTTCATCCTATAATCTTTACATGAAACTAAAGAAACCCACAGAAGAGAGGTTGAAACAGATTGATCTCATCAGTTGTTCATTAATGGAAGCATTTTGTTCTATTGAGCGGACAGCATTTTAAAAAATTAATTTTTCATGTAAAAATGAGGGTGGTCAGACTAGACTGGATGTACTAGTCTAAAATCTGACAAATATGAATTTCTTGCAGGGTGGAATTGTTCTCGGGCCATCGTTTCTCGGACACTCCGATAAATTTGCAGCTCTATTTTTCCCGATGCGTGGCTCGATGGTGCTAGAAACGGCTGCTACATTTGGCCTGATCTTCTTCCTATTTGCCATTGGAGTGAAGATGGATCTTTCGACGATGGTAAAGCCAGGAAAAAAGGCTATGGTTATCGGACTATCAACACTCGTATTCACATCGGTAATTCCAATGCTGTTAGTTATTCTTTTAAAAGAATTCGTCTCCATGGAACCAGACCTCGCAAGCGTCCTTCCATTTATATCGGCTTCTCAGGCATTAACCGGTTTTCCGGTCGTAGCTTGCCTTCTCACCGAGCTCAAAATTCTGAACACCGATATTGGCCGCCTTGCTCTCTCTTCGTCCATGTTCTGTGATGCCGTCGGCATTTCCATGACGGCCGTTGGTTTAGCATTTACATCAGATAAGAGTGGAAGTGTCGTAACACCGTTTCTTGCGATATCATCGACCGTAGGGCTTTTGGGTGTCCTGTTGTACGTCTTTCACCCGACTGTAAGGCGAATGCTCAAAAATTCGCAGCAGGGGAAATGCGTCAGCGAGATGCACATCATCAGCATTTTTGTTTTTGTGCTTCTGATTGCTTTTTTGAGTGAGGTTATTGGCCAGCATTACGTCCTCGGGCCGTTAACTATCGGCTTGTTCGTCCCCGATGGTCCGCCGTTGGGCTCTACAGTTGTGAATAAAGTGGAAGCTCTGATAACCGGGATATTCTACCCCGTTTACCTTGCTGTCAGTGGGCTGAAGACCAACATCTTCGAAATCAATTTCCAGGGTTGTTGGTTAGTGGGAGTTGTTGTTCTCTTTTCCTGCATTGTCAAGATCGGAGCCGTAATGATTCCGGCCAAATTTTTCAACATGCCGGCTCAAGAGGCTTTCGTTCTCGGCCTTATAATGAATGCCAAAGGCATCATTGAGCTCATGGTTTATAATTTATGGAAGAGTGGCGACGTAAGTGCAGTTTTATCGCTCTTCGTTTTGTTGCTAATCAAGCTTTTCCAGTATTATAATGGCGTATCCCACAATTGCAGGTTATGAAGGATAAAGAATTTACATTAGCCGTGATGGCGGTGATTGTGGTGACAGCCATTGTAACTCCATTGATAAAGCTTCTCTATGACCCTTCTAAGCAATATCAATTTCTCACGAGAAGTACAATCCAACACTCTAAGCGGGAATCGGAGTTCAGAATATTGGTTTGCCTCCACCACCAGGACAACGTCCCGACGGTCATGAATCTCCTGGAAGTATCGTATGCGTCTGAAGAAAGCCGTGTTGTGGTGATAGCGCTCATTCTGACCGAGCTTATCGGCAGAACCACCCCTGTTCTTATAGCCCATCAACCCCATCGCCCCTTGCAGAGAACCACTTCCTCCACCGGCCAAATTCTCAATGCGCTGAGATATTACGAGCAGCAAAATGAAGGCAGCACATTTGTTGAGTCCTTCACCTCCATCTCTCACTACGAGACCATGCACGATGACGTTTGTCGTGTAGCCCGTGATAAGAGAGCTACCATTGTTATACTTCCGTTCCATAAGCAATGGGCGATCGATGGCTCCATAGGATCATCGAGCAGAGCCATACAGGCCTTGAACCTTAGTGTCCTCGAGGTTGCGCCTTGTTCGGTTGGAATCCTCGTAGACAGAGGAATTCGCAACGACCAACTCTCAGTCATAACTACCGGAGCGATATTTCATGTCGCAGTCCTCTTCATCGGCGGGCAAGATGACGCAGAGTCACTCGCCTATGGTTCTCGCATGGCGAAACACCACCGTGTTGATCTCACCGTCATCAGGTTTCTCCTCTTCGGAGCAGAAAACTCAAAGGATCGAAAGCGCGACACTGATTTGATCAACGAATATCGTGAAGCGAACTTGGGAAACGAGCACTTCGTAATCGTCGAAGAGGTGGTGAAAGATGGGGTGGGATTGTCTGCATCTATAAGAAAGATGGTCGACTGTTTCGATCTTATGATCGTGGGGAGACATCATCAGCAATCTGCAATTTTTGCTGGACTAGGAGAGTGGAGCGAGTGTCCTGAGCTTGGTATCATCGGCGATATGGTGGCTTCGTCGGATTTTGGAAGCTCCACGACTGTGTTAGTGGTGCAGCAACAGAGATTAGGAGGGAGATTTGCCGGTCGGAATACGAAGCAAATCGTTCACGACAAAGAACCGCTCATTCATGACGTTCCACAAAGTGCGCCGTCAACCACGTCCTGGTCTATTACGATGGAAAGATAGGAGATACTGTGATTTGGGATTCAGCCTATGGCTCTGTTTCCATCAATCTGAATTTTTTTTTTCTTTTCATCGCCATTGTTTAATGGTTGATTTCCTGGTTTACTAGGGTATCCATTGTTATGTTTGTAAAGCTGCCTCCTTCTCGTTTGGAATGGAGTTGAAACAGAAGATAAAATGCCAAATACTTGCAGTAAAAGACATTCACTCATGGCTAATCTGGACCATAGAAATAACTGGTAGGTCCAACCCAAGCCCTTCGTTTATGGTTAAAACCCTAATAAAGCGAACAACTTTAGATCTGTGGCCACCCTCTCCCCAGTCTCTCTCCTGAAGGACTTGGACAGTGTGACAATGTCCGCTTCACCACCCTTTTCCTCTTCCCCTGCAAAATTGAAAATTGGGATCGTGAGCTGCGGTCCATCCGCACAGTTCTTGGCGAGGGCGGTGATCAAACCGGGCCACACTTTACGAGCAACTTCAAGAACTTGTTGGAGAAAGGAGACAGAGAATGAGATTAACAAAATAACAAAAGAGGCATAAAAAATTAACAAACCACTAAACTAATCTCACAAACCCACTAACACCACTAAACTCATAACATCCACTTTCTTACTTTTAGCCACCCCCACTAACTTTGAATTATTCTTTAACACTCCCACTTGATTCAAAGTTACAAACATCAAGCAATGATATAAAGTGGATAAACTTCTCTTTTGACACAGTTATGATAAACATATAAGCTAATTGTCCGTCTATGTTATAGTATTTTAAAATAATATTTTTCTTTGTAACTAAATCACAAATGAAATGGAATCGGATGTCAATATGCTTTGTTATGCTATGAAAACTTGGATTCTTTGTCATTGAGATTGTTGGTTTATTATCACAAAATATCTCTGTTGCATCTTCTTTCTTTTGTTGAAGATCTATCAATGTTCTCCTTAACCAAATGATTTGACAAGCTACTGAGGTGGCTGCAATGTACTCAGCTTCAGTTGATGACAATGATGTTGAGTTTTGCTTTTTTGAGATTCATGTAATTACACCTGATTCAAGTTTAAAAGTATTTGCTGAAATACTTTGTCTATCATCTAATAAACTAGCCCCGTCACTGTTACACATAATCTGAAATTGGAAACATTTGCACACCAGATTCCATAATCCATAGTTCCAGCGATGTAATGCAAAACTCGTTTTGCTGCTCCAAAATGAATTTTTGAAGAATGATGCATAAATCTAGAAATTACATCAATAGAAAAAACAATATCGGGTCAAGTATGAGTTAGATAAATTAAACTTTCAACCAAGTTTTGAAAACTTTTAGCATCAGTCATCTCTGCTCCATTTTCGAGCTGTAATTTTTCAATGGGATTCACGAGTGGAATTGTAGGCTTGCAATTAAGCTAAGCATGCCTGAATATCTTTGGCATATTTTCACTGGGAAATAAAAATTTGATCTTCTGCTTATTGAATTTCGAGGCCAAGAATATAATGCAATAACCCCGTATCTGACATTTCAAACGCAAGTATCATATGTGATTTCAACTTTCTTCAGATTTTCACAACTGAGGTAGTAACCATAAAGCTCGAGTCTTGACAACAATACAGTAGCTAAATCAATTTGAGCAGTTCTTACTTGGTTTTTTTTTTTTTTTTTTTTCTGTTTTTACTATGTTCATCCGTTTGGACTGAATTTTCTGGTAAAAAGGTTGTAAAAATGCTGGAAATGAGCAGTCAAGAACACGACGAATTAGCTGCCAGAAGTCAATTTCTTACGCACACTATTGGCAGGTACGTTCATCGCTTCTACTCCACCCTCAACACAGTATTCTCTGGAGAGAGTTGATCGGCATTAAGTTTCAGCCCCTGTTATCTCCCAGAATTATGGCCGAATCAGATTTGAAGTCCACAACCATTAACACATAGGGCTACGAGGCACTACTTAATCTGGTACCGTGAAAGATAGTTTTGATCTGTTTAGGGACTGTTTGCGAGGAACAGGTTTTCCCAGCAAGAGGTAGGAATTCAGTGGACTAATATGGCTCTGTTTAAAAGATGATTACGTTGGTTTTTAGGTTCCCTCGTACGGCGGAATTACCGATATTCACAACAACGGTAACGTGCGTAACCTATGTATCATGAAAAAACAATTTTATCATGAACATAAAAATAGATCGTTGTTATAATATATTAATAATAATATGCTTTTAAATCTAATTTAAAAGATAAAGATGTTACCTTTGTAGCTTACTTCACACAAGTACAAGATCAACCTTCGATCTTCTCCGCCAATCCTCCTCACCTCGAATAAGCACGTGTGAGCGTGATGAACGAAACAAGATCACACTCAATTTCTGATAGATCGTATTCTCAACACATGAGATGATCTATTTGGATTTAGAAAACACTTTTCTAAAGCCAATACGGAAGACAAAAATTTTCTCTCAAAATGAATTTCTTTCTCAAAGATTTCAAAAACTCAAAAAAACTCTTTTGCTAATGAAATTTGACCTCTATTTATAGTGGTATTTCTCCATAATGGCCATTATGACATTTAGAGAAAAACACTATAAATTCCTCATTACATTTATAAAAATGTTATGAAAATCAAAAGTCTTTTCACCATATTGCAACACTTGGCACATTTAAGTTATAACACATTTATAACAAAAATGTTATGGGAAATAAAAGGTCATTACATTAAATCAAATTTGACATTAATTCAAATTTGACAAAATCCATTTTAAAAACTATTTTTAAAAGTTACTTTATATTTATTACTTTATTGAATAATCAATAATTCAATTATTTCATTTAATGAAACATAACAAATATATTAACTTTGACAACCTTTGTCATTTTGTCTTAATTAATTGAATAATCAATAATTCAATTATTTTATCTAATGAAAAAAAAATAATAATAATAAACTTATTATTGAGTGTATTAAATAATTAATTCATAATTAATTATTTAATCTTATTTGTTCATTTTTCTATTATTCAAATAATGATAGAAGGTGACAAAGGGAACGATGGACCTATAGTTTTAAGCTCCAATAATATTTTGTTAACTAATATAAACTCTTTATATTAATTAACATAACTATTAACTCTAAAGTAATTCCACTAAATACTTAGAGTTGCACTCTCAAAACTATAGAGTATTTTTACTTAAAGTAATGTCCATTGATATATTCATTACATATGTATTAACCCTCCATTTAGATTCACAATAGAACTAGGTTTATAATCCGTTAACCTCTCATGTTGCTTCTTTATCCTTGACTACCATTAGTTCTTAATTGAATAATTAATTCATAACGATTATGAATTGCGCGCTAATTATTCGATCATTGAACTAACAAACAAGGGAATCTATAGAAATGAATTTCATTGTATCGATATTAACATTCTCAGCTATTCATTTTAATTTACTCCCAATATACAAGGTATACGAATCGTAACTTGTACAAAACTTTACCGAGTAAATCAAAGAATAAATTAAAATAAAATAGGAGTTTATTAAATACAATGAATTAAGATCATACACATATGACAATCATTATGATAAAATTAATTGTTCTATATTTAACGGAAATTATTAGAACAATATAATTTTATCTGGTCCTGTTCTATATAATCATATTATATAAAACATATTTATCTTATGTCACTACATATATAGTCGGGATATGACTATACATTCTTAATGAGATAAACTATGTTTATGACTATGAACTATTTGAAGATTCCATACTTCAAATGTAAGTCATGGACACATTTTGGTTATTACTCTTTATATTTTATCTCACATATATATAATATATATGTTAATATAAAGTTAGCATAAATAACCAAGGAATTTTCTATGAATTTTATAAAACATAATATCAAATATTAACATAATATTAATCAACACAAATTTATTCATATATTACAAAATTATTCTATTACATTTGCTTGTTGGGCATATTACTCCCAACAGATTTCTCATACAACTTTACTGCATTCTCTTCTGTATGAGGAAATTAACAGATAGAAAAGGGTTTGAATATGCTTTTGGCAAAGGTTAGACAGACGCTCCTGGAGAGGCTGGAAGAAGAAGAACACATCCAAATTCCAAACCAGTTCAAGGACTGATTCAGACCAAACATTTTAGAGCGTCATGTCAGAAGTGCAATGATGTAATACGACATTTTTCAAATTAATTCGACACATTTATTTATTTCAATAAGCCTCCAAACCAGGAAGAACACCCTTTTGGCTAATCAATAGTAAGATAGAGTATTTCTCTGAATTCCAACTTTCTAGTCTCGGAATAGAATGTTCTATACTTGTTCGGCCAATATGTTAACCATACCCACCCTTTGATCTCCCACTCCATCGTCCTCCCCATCGCACTTTTATCTATCTTCCAACAAACGCTCTCTCCATACTCGTCTCCTGCAAACACCACCCCTCCTTGCCTCGTGAAGGGCCGATAAGCACTTGAATAGCGGTCTCTGTACCATGCCTTGGGATTGATCAATGATAGTTTTGATGGTCTGGTAGACACAACCTCTTTACCATCCCCACTATCGTGGAGGAACCAGTTCAAATTTGCACTGTAGCCGTATATGGTCTGCTCGAATTTCCAAGGCTTCAAACTGAGAGTTATCGTCTCTCCAGCCGATACTTTGAGCCCCAAGTACGGATTAGGTGGGTCGAATCCGCCTTCTATGCTTCTTTCTAATCCAATCTCCCTTGTTGGGTTCTCGGAGGACTTGCTCACTGATACACTTATAATGTTAGTTTGCTGAATTGGAGTGAGTTGCAGTGAGATTCTTGATGGAAAATGTTTTTCAGCTGCTCCAACTCCTCGCTCGGACAAGAGGGTATCGCTTACTAATCCTATGATATCACACCTGTAAAACATGACACAAGCAAAAGTCAGTTCAAAATTTTTTCATAAGTTGTCGATCAAACAGATCGATACCTTATGTTATCGATGTCGACCATCACATCGACCCATTTCTCTCGTTTGATGACTTTGTAGTTGAATTGGAGGACTCCCTCAAGTTGATGATAATTTAGAGAGAATTTCAGCCTCTCATCAGCCAATGGGCTGCTGGGATTTTCAACGTTCATGGCAATGACAGGACAATACAGCTGAACTTTCCATAGGCCGAGTGTGGAAAATGCATAGGAAAACAAAGGGGAGGGGGTCTTAAGGGTGTGACGAGTAGCTTGGAGCTCCACAATCCAATTAGTTATGGCAATATTTACAGACCTCATCCACTGCTCTTCAAGATTAGATCCCAGCTGTTTCATCAGCAACTTTGACGCTTGTCTCGACTGGCAATCCGTCAAGTGTTGCTTAAGAGTAAGGAGACAATCCGAACGAAGATCCGAGGGAGCTTCGTAGATGCAAACAAGAAATGAAAGAGTGAGGAATGCAAGATTGAAGATATCTTTCGAATTCGACATGTTTTCAAGCTTGAGAAATTTGAGCCATGAATGGCCGTTCTTGGTCGACGCATAGCGAAGGACGTCCTCGACGAAATTGACGAGGAGATTGGATAGATTTTCCTCGCTTAATAACCGCATGGATTTGGAGTTGACGTTTAATGGCTTCGAGTTCCACAAAGAGATTGAAATATTGAAATTGGCAGTGATGGAGAAGGAGACAACTGGGGAGAGAAGGTTTTTAGAAGCAGAAAAATGGAGAGATGGTTGGGAAGAGCTTGAAGAACACATGCAGATGGAAATGGAGGGTGCTTTCCACTGGGAAAGTGGGGGAAGGTTCTGAATCCACGAAAATACATCAGCAAAGTTACAAGCGGCCATGGGAAGAAGCTTTGGTAAGCTGTGGAGACTGGTGGGGGGGTATTTAAAAGCTGCCATGATCAAAGCACAGTTAAGATTCTCAACGCATGATAAGTCAAAAGAAGAAGGAACAAACTTTAGAGGTACATTGATGATGACCCATAATGCATACCAAGAATAGATTCATCAGCTAATAGTCTTCAAAGATTACTTGAATGACAATGTATTGCATGGATAAGACTGAATTTCATCCAAGATTCTCACCCCACTCACAGAAAAAGAGATAGTTAGGAAGAACACCTCAGAGATTGAATTTGGGTATAACTTGGAAGAACGCCTCCATTGCTAGAGTCTTTTAGTCTTGAATGACCTGCACCTACTTTCATGTCAGAATAATTCTCTTGTCTTGTGTCACGTGCTCAATAAATTGTATGGTGTAATCAAGGGCTACCCATCTTTTCAAGATTAAATTTTGAGTAACGATGGGGTAGATCTATTTTTTTTTGTGGAGAGTTTCGAGGAAAATCACACGTTATAAATGTTGAAGGAGAATCATTCTTTGTTGGAGCAACTGCGACCGTCGGATTGGGAAATAGTTCGGATGCAGACGTTCCGACGACTATGCGCGTTTTCCTGCCTGCGTTCGTATACATTTTATCGACTGTCTTTTTCCTCCTCTTTCCTCTCTCGACTGGGGACGAACACTTACGTGCCGCTCTGATCGCACGCGCTACGATGGCCTCGCCACCGATGCTTCCGATATCTGGCAATCAATCGGGTGGGGGAACGCAGTCTCAGACAACCATCGCCACGCCCGCCTTCCGCGTGTTCTTTTCCCGCCTCACGACGTCGATCCGTTATGGTTTCTCCCAACGCCGTCCGTGGTCGGAGCTTGTCGATCGGAGCTCTATGGCCCGACCTGTTTCCCTCTCTGAAGCCTACTCTCGGGCCCGTAAGAATTTTACCTACTTTCGTGTCAATTACATAACCCTACTCTCTCTTGTATTGGCTCTCTCCCTCCTCTCGCACCCGTTTTCTTTGGTCCTTCTGCTCGCCCTCTTCGCAGCCTGGAGCTTTCTCTACTTCTTCCGGCCTTCGGATCAGCCTCTCGTTATCGCTGGCCGTACATTTTCTGATTTTGAAACCCTAATGGGATTGGGGATCTTGACACTAGTCGTGGTTTTTCTAACCAGTGTTGGATCCCTCTTGATCTCGGCCTTGATGATAGGATTTGCAATAGTTTCCATACACGGTGCATTTAGAGTTCCCGAGGATCTCTTCTTGGACGACCAAGAGCCTGCCAATGCTGGATTCCTCTCCTTCCTAGGCGGTGCCACCGCTTCCGCTGCCTCTGCTGCCGCTCCTCTCGTCTCTCGAGTATAAGTAAATTTTATCTCGAGCCAATCAAATTGATGGATCTTGGGGTTGATTTTGGTTAGGCTTATCTTGTCATACTTATGAAATTCATTTGCTTCAAGGCAAATTTGTTTTTGTAGTTCTTCAGTAACAGTTGGGATTTTGGTTTCTTTAAGTGTAGATTGGATCTGAACTTGGCAATTATAGATCTAGTCATGCTTGTTATCTGTGGTACCATCCTTCTTCCACTATGGCACTTGAATTCAAATTTCTTTACTTTGTTGGCTTGCATTTTCTATATTTATAGATTCACATATGTCTCTTCTAACTCCATTTCTTTGAATCTTACATCAATGCTGGGTGTAGTCTTTCAGATTACCAATTGTCTTTGCATCAGTTACTTATGAAATGGCTCGTTTGGTTAGTGACTGAATGTCGGTGGGCAGTAAGTGAATCTTACCAACAACGAGGGAACAAGTTCGTGCCTAAGGAATTTCTGGTTGTTGTCAATCCTCATAACTAAGATCTTGCGAACATGCTCATTAAGGTTGATGGGTATTGGCTTTTTCCAGAGATGGTTTTATGTATTACCTATGTTTGAACCTTTTGGCGTTGGATAGTAGTTTTCTTCAATGCCTTGAGTAAGAATTGACGAATATCGGATGGGTCATTGGTCTATGCTAATAAAAATAGGTCTTGGTTCCTGAATTGTGTTTGTAGAATTTGTCGTCGGCTTTAGACTGGGATAAATTTTTGAAGATGATAGTATTTTACAGTGTTGGGGTTTTCACATGTGTAAGGGATCATTTGTTTTTCCTTAGTAGTACTTAAACTCACTGAACAGATATGCTCCACTGACTTAGTGGTCCTGAATCCTGATTGAAATGTGCATTTTGGGGTTGCTCATTGAAGTGCGTATTTCATGGTCCATCAATTTTGTGATTGTGACTAGTAAAGAATCTTCCTTGGGAGGATGAACATGGAGAGATCAAAGTTTAAGAGGGCTCGTTGCAAGACTGAGGTGGTATTATGCAAAACAGTTAGTGATAAAAGGAAGTTTTAGGGAGTTTTTCCTCGAGGATTCTTCATGTGTGGTTACTGGTTGGACTCCATTGGAGAATAGCAGGATGACAACCTTCTCAAGTTTTCTTCAAACTTAGAAAATATTTAATCCCGTCTGACTTCATCATTGAATGATGAGGGGTCACCTCCTCCATCTTCCCCATTAACCTTGACACCAATGGCAGTGGCAGGCAATGAAGAGCTTGGACTAGAGGAGTCTGTCGTCTATTACTAATGGATGCCCCACAGGCTATAGCTAGACCTGGCTTTGGCTTTTTCAATTTTCATGCTCATAAATTATTATGTTCTCCTGAGAAAGGCCCTGTCACTGCATCGCTTTTAGCACTGCCTTTCTAATTTAGTCCTAATTACAAGGTGTGTTGTTAAAGGCCGTGGGTTGAGATGGGATCCATGGCAGAGGAAAGAGAGAGCCGTTGGAGGAGCGGGAATGGCAATAAAAGCCATCTCCTCTGACTGCAACTGAACCCACCCACGAGATCGAGGGAAATAATTTACGAATGGGTTATGAGTGGAATTGGCTAGAAAATAAATAATTGAAGAGAACTAGCCGTTGCGCTTTGCTAGAGGAGGCTGGAGAGCCTCTTCTTGGAACTGTTCATCGCCTGACATTTGTGTGAATTCCTCTCTCTATCTGAGAGATTCCTTTCTTTCTCTCTCTAATGTCTATGGGGAGGTCACGTGCTCTTCCCGACAAATCCCGCCACCACTTTGATGTTATCTTCTTCCCTACTATAATTACAACACCTCCTAATCCCTTTTACTTCGATTTAGTTACCGGTTCATCTCTTTAAAGCCACTGCCATTTCTGTCGGAGAGTGAGTACAAGAAACAACTTGAATATGGAGAGAGCCGAGAACCCATTATTTACAGTTTGAATACATTCGTCCTCTTCTTGTGCTGCTTCCTCCTGTTTCTTTTTCATGGCGGTGGAGATGCATAACCAGCTGTTTGCCAGCTACTGTGAACACCACCCAGCGGGCAAGCTTCGGTTCATGAAAAAAACAGCGTCTTGGCCAACTCCAACTATTTCAGATAAAAAGAAATGGAAGATTCAACCCAAATGTTGCTTCTTCTGGTCTCTTCTCTCGCTTGTTTATCTCATTCGACCAGTTTTAACCCAGGAGTGGGACGGTGTAATAGTAACACAAGCCGATTTCCAATCACTTCAGGCTTTCAAGCATGAATTAGCCGACCCAAAAGGGTTCCTCAGGAGCTGGAACGACAGCGGCATTGGTGCTTGCTCCGGCGGCTGGATCGGAATTAAGTGTGCGCAGGGAGAAGTTATCGTCATCCAGCTCCCCTGGAAAGGGCTGGGGGGTCGAATCTCAGAGAAAATAGGCCAACTTCAGGCACTTAGAAAGCTTAGCCTCCACGACAATCGTATCGAGGGTACGATCCCTTATTCTCTGGGCTTCCTTCCAAATCTCAGAGGAGTTCAGCTTTTCAACAACAGACTTTCCGGTTCAATTCCTCCTTCATTAGGCTCCTGTCCTTTGCTTCAGACACTTGACATAAGCAACAATTCTTTATCTGGGTCTATCCCATTCAGTCTCGCCAACTCTACCAAGCTGTACTGGCTTAATCTCAGTTTCAATTCGTTTTCGGGTCCTATCCCAACTTCTCTTACAAACTCAATCTCCCTCGCCTTCCTCTCTCTCCGCCACAATAATCTATCAGGCCCCATTCCAGATTCTTGGGGATTGAGCCAGAATAAAAATAGGCTCTTTCGTCTTAAAACCTTGATTCTTGATGATAACCTTCTCTCAGGAAGCATACCTTCGTCTCTGGGGAATCTAAGTGAGATTGAAGTCATTTCCCTTGGCCATAACAGGTTAGACGGAGCTATACCAAATGAATTAGGAAGTCTTTCTAGGCTTAGAACTCTTGATGCTTCGAATAATGGCATTAACGGCAGCTTGCCTGAAAGTCTATCGAATCTCTCTTCTCTTGTTTTGTTGAATCTGGAGAATAATAGTCTTCGCGATCAGATTCCTGAAGATTTAGGCAACCTCCATAATCTTTCTGTTCTTCGTTTGGGGGGAAACCTCTTTAGTGGCCACATTCCTGTGACTTTAGGGAACATTTCAACGCTTACACAGCTTGATTTACGTCGAAATAAATTGAGTGGAGAAATCCCATCTGTCTTAGCTGATCTACCTGTTCTAAATTTGTTTAATGTTTCTTACAACTACCTATCTGGTTCTGTTCCTGCCGCTCTCTCAAAGAAATTTAACTCAAGTTCATTCGTGGGGAATGTCCAGCTCTGTGGGTATACTGGTTCAGCCCCATGCTCTTCCCTAGCTCCTTCTCAGATTGTCCCTAGCTCTCCAGAAAATCCCTCCCGCCATCACCGGAAATTAAGCACCAAAGATGTTATACTGATTGCAGCAGGATCTCTCCTCATTGTCCTGTTTTTGCTTTGTTGTATATTACTGTGCTGCTTAATCTGGAAAAGAGCGACATCGAAAGGGAATACTGGTGGTCCAGCGCAGGGAGCCGCTGCTAGAGCCGAAAAAGGGGTACCTCCAATTGCCGGCGAAGAGGAAGCCGGTGGGGATGTGGGTGGAAAGCTGGTTCATTTTGATGGCCCAATACTCTTCACTGCAGATGATCTTTTGTGCGCCACAGCCGAAATTATGGGTAAAAGCACTTACGGGACAGTCTATAAGGCCACACTTGAGGATGGAAATCAAGTAGCAGTGAAGAGATTGAGGGAGAAGATAACCAGAGGACAGAGGGAATTCGAAACAGAAGTGAATCTGCTAGGAAAAATCAGGCACCCAAATCTATTGGCTCTACGGGCTTATTACTTGGGACCCAAAGGAGAGAAGCTCCTTGTTTTCGACTTCATGCCTAAGGGCAGTCTATCAACTCTCCTCCATGGTTAGTTAAACTCAAACTTGAAAATTAATTTCCATTCTAAATATTGAGTAGAATGAGCAAGCCAAGCTGATAAGCTTTTAAATCGTTTAATTTACAGCTCGAGGGAATGACACGCCCATCGATTGGTCCACGAGAATGAAAATAGCCCGGGGGATGACACAAGGACTGTTCTACCTCCACGCCCACGAGAGCATTATCCATGGCAATCTCACATCCAGTAATGTACTTCTCGATGAGCAGAGAAACGCTAAAATTGCAGATTTTGGACTGTCAAGGTTAATGACAACAGCTGCCAATTCAAACGTGATTGCAACGGCAGGAGCATTAGGCTACAGAGCGCCAGAGCTGTCCAAGCTGAAGAAAGCCAACACAAAAACAGACGTATACAGCCTGGGCGTCATAATGTTAGAACTCTTAACCGGAAAGTCTCCGGGCGAAGCAATGAATGGGGTGGATTTGCCGCAATGGGTTGCGTCCATTGTTAAAGAGGAGTGGACGAATGAAGTTTTCGACCCAGAGTTGATGAGGGATGCATCTGCCATTGGCGACGAGCTACTCAACACACTGAAACTGGCTTTGCATTGTGTTGATCCTTCTCCATCTGCCAGACCAGAAGTCGAACAGGTTCTCCATCAATTAGAAGAGATCAGACCAGAGACCACTCCAAGTTCTGGAGATGATGGGGCTGGCGCCCCCTTGACCAGCGACTGAAAAAGGCATTAAATTTGTTGTAGTAGAAAGATGATAGTCCACGATTCTTTGATTTCATTCAAGTTGGTTTCTTAAAACCTTAATGCATAAGAGGATGTTTTTCTGCATAAAAAGATACAGAGAAGGAACGTTGTCTTGATAGTAGAGAAGAGATACAAGAGGGAGGGTGGTTTGTATTGATAAACATTAAACTCCAAATGAGTCAAGTTAAGTTTGGCAAGTATAGTATGGAAACTGTAAGAGGGAAAAAATGAAAAAAAAAAACCTTCAAATGTAATATCTACAGCCGAGCTGCATCAGCTGCTATCATTTGCATAAACGCTCGTGTCTTCTGCAAGCTTCTCCCACACATTGGCCATCTTCTCCGCATATCCCACCTGACAACATGAACAATATCTTTCACATGCTTCAATTCCAGATTGCTGCTTACAACAACTAACTGATGCTCGTAGAGGATTTTACCTGATTAAGAGCAAAACCTTTCAACATCCTTGTGAAGTCTTCCTGCATTTCCTTATCCAATCTTTCCAGCTCGCTCTTGTTATTTTCCTGTGTAGGCAGTGAGAAGACCCGCAAATGAAGATATTTGGCTTTTATGAAAAGACTGGATGAAGGCGCCATACAAATATAAAGATTAAAAGCTTTTCAAAATCCCCATGTGAATCTGTCGTCCAGTATAAACATTGGTTTTTGAACATTGTTGATATTCTAACTTTTAACAAGAATGGTAATCCAAAATTTTGAGAGTAACAGAAGAAGAGATCTAAACCAAGGAGCCACAATCAGGAAAAAGTCACATCCATAATCAAAATTAGAAGTGATAATACATAATCCCCGTCATAGTTGTTAGCCAGATGGAACTTCAGAAGGGAGGGAGCAAGTGAGAGGAGGTTTCAGGTTAATGAAGTTGCATGCGAGGGGCTAAGCTAATGAAGTAGCATGCTATCCCCTATTACCACATCATTCCAATTTCCATTTACAATTATACTGTAATAAGGGATCTACGACATCATTACTTACTAAATTTCAGGTTCTAAATAGGATTAGTAGTTGGGTGCGTTACCTTGATATGCTCATACTCTCTTACTGCACAATTTTTCGCATCCTCGGTAACTTTTGCCGTTTCTTTTAACTCCTCAATTTTGCGCAATCTGGTCCTATCTCCACCAAAAATTTTAGCTGAAGCAGCATCCAGCTTCTCAATTCTGGAATGCAAGGAAGCCAACTCTGTCGAGAGAGTTTGAACTGTCAGTAAAGAACTTGACCGCTCTGAAAACGCGCTGTTGACTGCCAACATAATCCCAAGATAATCATGAAGTTTATCCTGAAAAAATGCAATTGCAAGTAAGAGTTGATGGTTGAGAAAGTTCATTCTTCTACAATCAATAGTAAGTAATTTCATATTAAGGCCTGAACATTACCAAATGCTTCACCGTTTGTGAGTTTAACTCTCGATACAATCTACTAGCTTTGACAGCTGCAGTAGCCATATATTTTGAGTCAGCAGCTCGTATTCTTTGAGATTCAAGCGTGGCTTTTTCCGTCTCAAACTTGGTCAGTTTTACA
The DNA here is from genome assembly GCA_022433065.1 of Begonia loranthoides. Taxonomy (NCBI): domain Eukaryota; kingdom Viridiplantae; phylum Streptophyta; class Magnoliopsida; order Cucurbitales; family Begoniaceae; genus Begonia; species Begonia loranthoides. The sequence continues at coordinate 1,622,415 of CM039471.1, forward strand.
AATACTAACCCTAACTCTCCCATTGTCTCTCCTATGTCTTGCTGTGCCTTTACAAGAGATTCAGCCTAAAACATGCATCAATAACAATAATAAGATGGGAGCAAATCTATCCTCTGTACAACAACAAATTATGGATGGATGATCCTGATATTCATCATTGAACATAGCAAACAAAGTTCTTTGTAAACTAGACATTACCAAAATCATGTGGAACAGAACAAGATACAATCCAAATTGTTCATAACTTGTAAAATAATTCTAATGCCATTCATTCAGTTTCCATTCTGCAAAATAGAAAAAAACACACCTGTTGAGACACATTGCTGAGTTGCTGCTCAAACTCCATCAACCTCTCTTTCTTCTCCAAAAACTCTTTATCTTCCTCCGCCACCAGTGGCTTAGCCCCTCCCCAATCATTTGCCACCGACTGCTTCAGCTCCTTGAAGATTCTCAACAAATTCCTGCCTCCTTTAGCCGCTAGCGCAACCTCGTTCACATCAACCGCTCCTGCTGATTCGCCAAATAGCTGTCTTGGAAGGTTCACTGCTCCGTCAAGCATCCTGGATGCCATATCGGTGCTTTTCATCAGTGGCAACTTGCCTTTCGCTTCTAAAAACAAAATCAATTCATCACTCTTTCGAATCACGGGATGCTCTGCCAATTTCTTCAAGTACTTCTCCAAAGCAACCCTCCTTTGTTCTACAAACTCTTGTTTTTGCATCATTTGGCTCTCTACCACACTCTTGTCTGGCCGTATTGGTATGAAAAACCCTCGATAAGACTCTGACAAGCGATCTGACAATGTGACTACATCCTTGAATCGCCTGCGAACACTGAATTCGGATCCAGGTCCCCCGTACTCGGGCAAATTTGTCCTCGTTGTGATCAAATAGGTGTAGTAACTGGTGCCACCAGGGACCAGAGAATTCGAAAGTTCTTCCACCCTTTGTGGATCTGAAACTGAAATATTGAGGTGTTGGGAGCTGGGAGAGCTCGATTTGGACGAAATTTCGAAGCTTTCGTGGGCGTGGGATGAAGAATCGAAAGAACCGAAGATAGCTTCAGCATACGAAGGAGGTTCCACGAAGGAATCAAATGGCGAATTAGGGTTTTGGGGGTCTAGGAAGGAAGAAGAAGACCTAAGTAAGGGATCGTATATCACGCCCTCGGGCACCGTCAGTTGATCGTCAGACACGCGGGGTTGACCACCGGATGAATCGTCGTCCAGAACGAGACTCTCCATCTCTTCTCGAGAAGCATGAAAATGGGTATCGTCGTGATCCTGATTTTCAAATCTCATCATCGTAATTCGCACAATTCCAACCAAAATTTTCAGAGGAAAGATAAACAAAAAAAAGATCAGAAATGCGTAAAATGATAACGCGAACGAACTCGAGGATTATCGTGAAATCTGTCGACTCACTCAGGAGAGACGAGGAGAAGGGAGAAAGAAGAATTGCAGAACAAAAAGATAAAGCGGAAAGTGACAGACGGAGGCGGCAAGCGAGTGAGACACGACGTGGGAAGAGGGAGCTCGGGTGAGTCGACTCGGCCTGGATCGTCGATGTGCATTGGGTCAAGTTCTAAACGTTGACCTAGTTAATGGGAAAGTGCCACCTGGCAGACGTTAAATGCCGTCGGAAATTACAATCTTCGAATACAATAAAAAAATAAAATTCACTAAAATCGATTTTTTTAATAATTAATTAGATGAGCAAATGGGCCCGGCCCAACCGAGTTGAAGAATTCAATGAGAGTGGCTTCAATCTTCTAAAATATTTGTATTTGGGTGCAGAATTTTCAAAGTCTCTAACAAACTTCACCAATATCACCAATTCCTTGTTGTTCAACCATCCAGATGCGAAGTGCTAACCTCTCCCCCCTCCTCCTCCTCCTCAGCTCTCTTTTGACCCATTCATCTTTCAAACACTTAGTCCTTTTTTACTTGTTTTCCCGAGCGTTGAAAACATCAATTTCTAGAGGATTAGTTATCTGCCGGGTAAAAACGGGTAGTCTTGAAAGCCAAGAAACACATGATTTGCCTGGCTACCTAATAACTATTGGAATAAAAATTACATCAATTGAAAGTCTGAGGCTAATTAATGAGTAACTAAACTGCTGTTAGAGACAATGAAATCTCCAAACGGGCGTTTTATATCCCACCAAATAGCTGGTGGCTTTGCCTGGCTATTGCTATGTATCAGTAAGCTAGATTTCAGTACATCAACAGACTTGATTAGCTTTGTCCAGAGAGAGAGAGAGAGAGAGACTGTATGCATGAAAAACTATGAGAGTGTCGATGATATAATGATAACAGATTTCACAAAAAGACATGGAACCAGACCACGTAAAGCTAAAACTTAATGATGGTTTTTTGTTGAAAGTTCAACTCAGAATGAAGCTTGTGAAGGAAGAAAACGGATTGGAAAAGATCAACTTCTAGGCCAGTTGGTGCAACTACTCTGTGTTTGCGTTGGACTAAGATTTTCCCCTCTTGGGACTGACTCTTTTTTCTTAATCAAAATACCTAATCACCAAATCTTGATCAAATCTTCTCCCTTTCACCTCTCTATAAAACCAGACGGGCTCTTTTTTACTACCAGCAACATGTCAACCAATTGCTTAGCCATGGGTCGGAATTCATTCTGTATCTTTGCCATTTTGCTGCTGTTTTCTTCATCACTGTGCTTGGCAAATCCTGTTACTCACAAGCATCAGTTTGTTGTATGCTTCTCATTTCTCATCTCTCTGATATGATAGTATTCTATGTATGTCACACTCCCACCTATACACACTGATATATTGCATTGAATGAAACTATATAGGTTCAAGCTACACCAGTGAAGAGGCTGTGCATAACCCGGAATGCCATTACTGTGAATGGCCAATTCCCCGGTCCAACCTTGGAAATAAACAATGGCGATACTCTGGTGGTCACTGTCATCAACAAGGCGAGATATAATGTCACCATTCACTGGTACAACTCTCGTATTTCTTATTGATAAGATTGTCGTCTTAGAAATCATGCATATAAAACATCGCTAATGTCATATTCGATCTGTTTTGCAGGCATGGCATTCGACAGATGAGAACGGGCTGGGCAGATGGGCCGGAATTTGTGACTCAGTGTCCGATTAGACCGGGAGGAAGCTACACTTACCGGTTCACCGTTCAGGGCCAAGAGGGCACTCTATGGTGGCATGCTCATAGCTCTTGGCTTCGAGCCACTGTTTATGGAGCTCTCATTATTCATCCGAGACAAGGAGATTCCTACCCTTTCCGGAAGCCTCACAGAGAAACTCCTATACTTCTTGGTAACCATCTCTTTCGATCATGTATAATAATGATAGGCTGAGATGATTAAATGGATAGTTGTGCTTATAAGATGGTGATTGAATTAGGGGAATGGTGGAATGCAAACCCCATTGATGTTGTGAGGCAAGCTACAAGAACAGGAGCAGCTCCAAATGTCTCAGATGCATACACTATCAATGCCCAACCCGGTGATCTTTACAACTGCTCCTCCAAAGGTGATTGTGCATCTATGCATGCATGCATACATAAATACATACATTGTATTATGTAAATATAATGTTTTTCTTTAATTTTCTGTACAATATGCAGGTACTTTCATAGTTCCGATTGACTCAGGGGAGACACAACTCCTTCGAGTCATCAACTCGGCCTTGAATCAGCCCTTGTTCTTCAAGGTGGCTAACCACAGATTCACAGTGGTTGGAGCTGATGCCTCCTACGTCAAACCCTTCACCACCTCAGTGCTCATGCTCGGGCCAGGCCAAACCACTGACGTTCTAATCACTGGTGATCAGCCGCCTTCTCGGTATTACATGGCAGCCCGAGCCTACCAAAGCGCCCAAAATGCACCATTTGACAACACTACCACCACAGCCATTTTAGAGTACAAGTCTGCTCCTTGCCCTGGCAAAAAATGTGTTCTTTCCCAAATAAAACCTGTCATGCCTTCTCTCCCAGCTTACAACGATACGCCTACTGTCACTGCATTTAGCCAGAGCTTCAGAAGCCTGGAAAAAGCCCTGGTTCCGACCGATATCGACGAGAGCCTCTTCTTCACGATTGGCTTAGGACTCAACAACTGTCCAAAGCATTTCAGACCGAGAAGATGCCAGGGTCCGAATGGGACTCGTTTTACGGCGAGCATGAACAACGTCTCATTTGTGCTACCATCAAATATCTCCATTTTGCAGGCCTATGAACAGGGCATACCTGGAGTCGTCACCCCTGATTTTCCGGCGAATCCTCCTGTGAAATTCGATTACACCGGCAACGTAAGCCGATCTCTTTTTCAACCAGTTCCAGGGACAAAAGGCTACAAGTTAAAGTATGGATCAAGAGTTCAAGTTGTTCTCCAGGACACTAGCATCGTTACCCCTGAAAACCATCCAATCCATCTTCATGGCTACGATTTCTACATCATAGCAGAAGGTTTCGGAAATTTCAATCCAAAGAAAGACACTTCAAAATTCAACCTTGTCGATCCACCTCTTAGAAACACTGTCGCCGTTCCAACAAATGGATGGGCAGTCATTCGTTTCGTTGCAGACAATCCAGGTTTTTATTCCAATCTGAAAAAATAGATAATCCATTTCAATTTTCAAAACAAGGGTTTATGTTCTAACTTCTTTGAACTGAATCAGGCGCCTGGCTGATGCACTGTCACTTGGATGTTCACATTACTTGGGGTTTGGCTATGGTGTTTTTGGTCGACAATGGAGTCGGAGAACTGCAGTCTATAGAGCCTCCGCCGGCAGACCTCCCAATTTGCTAAGTCATCGACAAAAGCAACACCGACCACCTTAATCAATTAGCCCGACAATGGGCTATATTTCAAATTTTTTTTATGATTAATGCATGAGTTTTTGTATGAACTTTCCCTGCATTTGGGGAAGATTGCTTTATAGTTGATTTCAACCTTCTTTTTGATAGATAAAATCGGGTTTAGGGAAAGATGATGCCATGATTGCACCATCTGATTTAGCCACACCGAAATTTTTCGATTCTTAGATTGGTATTTCTTTTGGAGTTATATGTTACAGCTACAATTTGGAGTTTTGCAATAATATCAGTGTTCTTCCTTCATCAAAGCACTCCCTCTCTTCTTCTTTTTATTCCCACCCAAGAAATTCTTCAGTTACCATTTGCAGACAAATATGAAGCCAGATAGCAACTGCAAGAAATGGGTTCAGTAGTAAAAGAATGAATATAATCACCGAGGTCTGAGAACCACTAAGATTCAGCATTAGTACAATCTGAATTGCAGATTGAATTGAAATGAAGATGCAAATTGAGGTAAAAGATAAGATCGAATTGATTCATTCGTGTCGTATTTTTACAAGAAAAGAAAAGGGAAAAAAATGAAAGAGAAAAGTCCCCTGCTTTCTCCACAAGACGATCATCCGCCATTGAAGCTCTGAAATTCAGAAACCTTCAAAGAGATTCTGCTGTAGTCTGATGGGTTGCAAAGATATTCCCCAGCAATGTCATCTCCATGTTGCATCACGAGCACCGATACTTCTCCTCCGCAAATATCAGATGAGGACAGCATGTCGCCGATCGCTCCAAGCTCTGCGTTCTCGATGAAATCGGACATTTCCTCGTCAATATTCAACGCATTTCCTCGCCGGCGGCCTACCATCACGAGATCGTAGTTTTTCTCCATAGTGACCAAGGAATCAATCACTTTTACTCCATCCTCCACCTCGATTTCCTTTACCACCACTCGGGGGTTTCTCAAGTTCTTCAGCTTGAATTCATCGATAAGAGTTTCATCAAACTTCCTCTCCGTGTCCTCGAGATTTTTTTCATAGCTGCGTAATATGATATGATGAACGGTGATTCTCACCTCAGAATGGCCCGACATGCGAGATGCTAAAGCCAGGGCTTCTCGATCATCAACACCGCCGATAAAAATAACGGCGATGTTGTACGAGAAATTTGCAGAACTTAAGTGGCACCTCAAATTCCTATCAACGAGAATCCCTACCGTGCTAGGTGCAGATGCTTGTAAACTTTTATTAAAATGTCGTATCAACCCAATCGTTTGTTTTCCGGCGACAAGACTTTGATTTTCATGGAAAGGGACAATGACGAAGTGGATGAGATTGTCCTGCGCGAATCTGGAGATACAGTCGTGCATGCTTTTGTAGGGAGCATTCAAGACGAAGGGATGGACGGTCACCGGACCCCCTGAATTAATCGAGTAATTTTCGAATGCCCTCATGATATGTACAGAATTTGCGGAATTCGCATCCTTCGATTTCCTTCTATGCTTTTTGTGATGAACGAGAAGGGGTACCGCTCGGCCGACGAGCTCGACGAGGTGGATCACGTAGGCGAAGAGAGGGCTTGCTTCCGTCGGGTTGGATCCTTCGAGGAGGGTGATGATGCTGTGAACATTTTCTTGGCTGTGAACGCACGAAAGGATCCGAAATTCCGAGTTGTTTCCGAGTTCTTGGATTGATCTCTTCCCCTTCCGTCTCATCGATGGTTGTTGATTCAGTCGCATTTGAGGCTTGTAATGGATTTCGACCATTGGAGTTACGATCATCGTTAAGACCATCATCGACAGCACAAACTGAGTAAATGATTGATCGTCAATCAACTGCAATAAAAAGAGAGAAACAAGATGAGGAAGAAATAGAAAATCTGTGCTGAGAAAAAGGAAAGAATCAAATCTGACATTCTTGTGTAGCCATTTATTGTAGGTTAAGAGGTCAATTATCCCTCTGATATTCATGATTAAGCTGAGCAGAACAGCATTTTTCAGCTTGATTTTGGAGTAAAGTGCAGAAGTAAGAGTTCCGATTAGCCTCATGCAATACGCCGCGACTATGATGAACTGAAGCAAGAAGAAAGCCTTCCAATTTTTTATGGAGTATACGTTCGTTTCGTATCCGGCGAGAACGAATGTAAACGGCAAGAACACTTCGGAAACCAAAGTTTCGGCTTTCTCCGTCAGAGTCGACCCCAGAGGAGGTCCATCTGGTATGACTAATCCCAGAACAATAGCTCCATGAATCATCGCTGCTCCGATCATATTCGAAATCGCTGCCATAACTGCGACTCCAACGAATATAGCAATTATATAAATCTCCTTCACCGGTTTCCCTGCCGGAGTTCTCTTTATGATCATTAGAATTGCGGGCCTGATCACAAACACGGTGAATGCGACGAATGCGAGCATGAAAACCAGAGATGCAATGGCGGTCATCAGTTTTTGTTGACCCATAACAACAAACACACCAATGAGGAGCAATTGGGAAACATCACTAATCGTTGCTAATGACAAGGCGAGCTGACCCAACTCGGAAGTAATGAGGTTGAGTTCATCCAAAGCATGAGCAATTACAGCGAAAAAACTAAACGATAGTCCACCAGCGGCAGAAAGAAGGAAGTAGCCTTGGTGAAGTCCAGTTAGTTCGTGTTTTAGGGAGTATATGAGGGAGAAAACAGCGAGCATAGGAAAGAAGGTGCCTGCTATAGCAATATTCCATGTACTCCTACCAGTTCTTGTGATAATGGATATATCCATTTTCACCGCAATGAGGAAGACGAAGTACACTCCGCCAATTAGAGATGTTACATGCAATATGTGGAGCCCTCTGGGATCAAATACATGCTCAGTGAATTTCTTGTTGCGACCCAGACCAGAAGGCCCCAAGATAATCCCAGCCTACAAGAAGGAAAAACAGAACAAATTGTTTCAGAGAGACAACGGAGAAAGAAGAAACAGTGGGATACCATGATGTTGCAGACGAATCTGGGTTGTTTGAAGGGTCTGAGAAGCCAGTAAATTGTTCTGGAGAGAAAGAAGATCAAGACAATCTGGAGAAGCAGGACTGGAAATCTAAAATCAAGGGGGTTGTCACCCAACCATAAACCTCGGGAGTTCTGATCAAAGCAAGCCTCTTGGCTAAAATCTTTCCAAACAGCTGAAATAGAACCATTCCTGAAAGGAACAGGCAGTGTGGAGTTTCCTCCTCTTGCGTCCATGATCCTTGGTCTAAAATGTTTTCAAATTCATGACAGGCTTGAATTCCTAAACCAAAATCCACCAAAGGGTCATAATCAATTGCAGGAACAGGTGAGAGAGAGAGAGAGAGAGAGAGAGAGAGAGATTCTGCAATGAAAATGACAGTTTGGCAATAAACGAGAAAAAAGCTCTGCATTATATTTTGGCCAAAAATAGCTGGAAAGAGGAACAGAACCCACTTTAGATGGAATGCTAAAAGGAGGAAACAGCCAAGACAAAACCATCGTAAAACAGCGTCGTTTAGAGATGTATCCTCCTCTATCTATTATGTATCTTTTAAAAATGTCTACTGGTTTTGATTGACGGCGGACGGACTGGGGAAAGAGAGATGACCGGCAATAGCTTCACCAACCACAGTCAGTGGCTTGAAGTGAAACGTACATACAAATTGAGGTGAAAAAGTAAGATCGAATTGATTCATTCGTGTCGTATTTTTACAAGAAAAAAAAAATGAAAGAGAAAAGTCCCCTGCTTTCTCCATAAGACGGTCATCTGCCATTGAAGCTCTGAAATTCAGAAACCTTCAAAGAGCTTCTGCTGAAGCCTGTTGGGTTGAAAAGATATTCCCCAAAGATATCTTCTCCATGGTGCAGCACGAGCACTGATACTTCTTCTCCACAAACATCAGACGACGAAAGCATGTCACCGATCGCTCCAAGCTCTGCGTTCTCGATGAAATCGGACATTTCCTCGTCAATATTCAACGCATTTCCTCGCCGTCGGCCTACCATTACGAGATCGTAATTTTTCTCTATAGTGACCAAGGAGTCGATCACTTTTATTCCATCCTCCACCTCGATTTCCTTTACCACCACTCTAGGGTTTCTCGCGTTCTTGAGCTTGAATTCATCGACCAGAGTTTCATCAAACTTCCTCTCCATGTCCTTGGGACTTTTCTCGTCGCTGAGCAATATGATATGAAGAACGGTGATTCTCACCTCGGAATGGCCAGACATGCGAGCTGCTAAAGCTAGGGCTTCTCGATCATCAACACCGCCGATAAAAATAACGGCGATGTTGTACGAGAAAGTTGCAGAACTTAAGTGGCACCTCAAATTCCTATCAACGAGAATCCCTACCGTGCAAGGTGCAGATGCTTGTAAACTTGAATTAAAATGTCGTACCAACCCAATCGTTTGTTTTCCGGCGACGAGATTTTGATTTTCATGGAAAGGGACGATGATGAAGTGGATGTGATAGTCCTGCGCGAATCTGGAAATACAGTCGTGCATGCTTTTGTAGGGCGCATTCAAGACGAAGGGATGGACCGTCACCGGACCCCCTGAATTATTCGAGTAATTTTCGAATGCCCTCATGATATGTTCAGAATTCGCGGAATTCTCGTCCTTCGATTTCCTTCGATGTTTGTTGTGTTGAACTAGAAGGGGTACGGATCGGCCGACGAGCTCGACGAGGTGGATCACGTAGGCAGAGAGAGGGCTTGCTTCCGTTGGGTTGGATCCTTCGAGGAGGGTGATAATGCTGTGAACATTTTCTTGGCTGTGAACGCACGAAAGGATCCGAAATTCCGAGTTGTTTCCGAGTTCTTGGATTGATCTCTTCCCCCTCCATCTCATCGATAGGTGTCGATTTAGTCGCATTTGGGGCTTGTAATGGATTTCGACCATTGGCGTCACGATCATCGTTAAGACCGTCAGCGACAGCACCAACTGAGTATAAGTTTGATCGTCAATCAGCTGTAACAAAAGGGAGAAACAAGATCAGAAAGAAACTAGAAACACAGTAGAAAGAAAAAACAGGAAAGAACAAATCTGACATCGAAGTGTAGCCATTTACGGTAGGCTAAAATGTCAATCAACCCTCTGATATTCATGATTAAGCTTAGCATAATAGCATTTTTCAGCTTTATTTTGGAGTAAAGTGCAGAAGTAAGAATTCCCATTATCCTTGTGCAATACGCCGCGACGATGATGAGCTGAAGCAAGAAGAAAGCCTTCCAATTTTTGATGGAGTTAACGTTCGTTTCGTATCCGATGTGAAGGAACATGAACGGCAGAAACACTTCGGAGACTAAAGTTTCGGCTTTCTCCGTCAGAGTCGACCCGAGCGGAGGTCCTTCGGGTATGACTAATCCCAGAACAATAGCTCCATGAATCATCGATGCTCCAAGTATATTTGAAATCGTCGCCATTACTGCAACTCCGATGAATATAGCAACTATATAAATCTCCTTCACCGGCTTCCCAGCTGGTGTTCTCTTTACGATCATAAGAATTGCCGGTCTGATCACAAACACTGTGAATGCGACGAAAGCGAGTATGAGAACAAGAGCTTCAATGGAGCTCCTCATTTTATGTTGTCTGAAAATGACGAACACAGCCACGAGGAACAATTGGGAAACATCGGTAATCGTTGCTAACGACAAGGCGAGATGACCCAACTCGGAAGTAATGAGGTTGAGTTCATCCAAAGCATGGGCAATTACAGCGAAAAAACTAAATGATAGTCCACAACAGACAGTAAGAAGGAAGTAGCCTTGGTGAAGTCCAGTTAGCTTGTGTTTTAGGGAGTATAAGAGGGAGAAAACAATGAGCAGAGGAAAAAAGGTGCCTGCTATGGCGATATTCCATGTACTCCTGGCAGTTCTTGTGATCATCGAAACATCCATTTTTACCGCAATGAGGAAGACAAAGTATATTGCGCCAAATACGGACATTACGTTCAATATGTGGAGCCCTCTGGGATCAAACAGACGCTCGCTGAATTTCTTGTTGCGACCCAGACCAGAAGGCCCCAAGATAATCCCGGCCTGTAATTTTCCGGTATGAAAAACAAAACAGATGAATACAGAAGCTGATAATTTTTTTTTTCCATAATTAATTCCAGATTAGAGGTGGAAACATGAATTCAGTAGGATACCATGATATTACAGACGAATCTGGGTTGTTTGAAGGGTCTGAGAAGGCAGTAAATTGTTCTGGAGAGAAAGAAGATTAAGATAACTTGGACCAGCATGACTGGTAATCTATAATCAAGGGGATTGTCTCCGAGCCACAAACCTCCAGAGTTCTGATCAAAGCAAGAGTCTTGTCTAGCATCTTTCCAAAAAGCTGAAATAGAAACATTCCTCACTGTAGGATTTGCTCTTCTTACGTCCATGATCCTTGGTCTAAATAAATGTTTTCAAAATCTCGACGAGCTTGAATTCCTTCTCAACCAAAATCCATCAGAGGGTCGTCAATTGCAGGAAAAAAGCGAGTGAAGAACGCAAAAGGGGAGAGACAGAGAGAGACAGAGATTCAGCAACTTCAAAATGACAGTTTGGCAGCAAACCAGAAAAGCAGCCATATTAAATTTCGACTAAAAATAAGTGAATACAAGCTGGATAGAGCGAGGAACATGACCCACTTAAGATGGAATGAACAGCCAAGAATTCTATTCTCTGTAATCTTGCCTGTTCGACGTAGATTCGATCGTTTAAGACCTTCAAGATTATCCAACACCTTGACATAGTAACCTGGCTGGCATTTATCAAATCGCTCGTAAAACAGTATCGTTAGAGTCTGAGAGGACCGTCTGTGATCTGTGCCTTCTCCTCCCTTTCTTCGTCTTTTTATTTATTTTTCCTTCTATTTATAAAAAATGTGTACTGATTTTGATCGTTGGAGTTGGAGTTCATGGGAATCATTTATTTGATTGATGGCAGTCATCCTTTCTTGTTTTGATTTTGAAGGAATGATTATCGATGGAAATCCAACCAAAAAGAAGGGCGGAACACTAGATTCATGTTTCAAAAAAAAAAAAAAAAAACAAATCTATTATATCGATCAAAATATAATTGTGAATTTTACGAGTCTAGTTTATATGAATTTATAGAGCAAACAAAAACATAAATGAGATTTACAATGCGGGCTTACTGACCCACTCTAAATAGAATTCAGGACACTGAATTCTAACAATCTCTACACAACACACCTCACTTTTGATGGATATCACCAATGTACGCGCACTAGGTGAAAGTTTACAATTCTCTCAAAGATAAGGCTATGAAAGCTTTAGAAATTTGAAGCACTTTGTTTCAAATATCTTTTTACAATGTTGGCAGTCGTATCTCTTTCAAGAGAGTGCTCTTCTATTTATAGAGTTAGCTTTTTACAATGTTGGCAATCGTATCTCTTTCAACAGAGTGCTCTTCTATTTATAGAGTTAGCTTTTTACAATGTTGGCAGTCGTATCTCTTCCAACAAAGTGCTCTTATATTTATTGAGTTTCCTATCCTATAGACAATCGGTCGACCACCCTTCATCTAGTCAACCTGCATCAAATCGTTGCGCCACAATTTTTGAAATATGGAGTCTGTGTGGTCGACCTCCACCTCTTTGGTCGATCACCATCTGACCATTGCGTCTATTTTCAAACAGCCTGGTCGACCACCTCTTGGACTCTAATCGACCGCATTGGTCGACAAAGTGAGGTAGTCAATAGAACATTGAGCACACTTTTGAGGAGCATGTTGAATGGCAAATTGACGGATTGAGATTTACACCTACCCGACATCGAGTTTGCATATAATAGAAGCATGCACCGAAGCACTCAAAGAACTCCAGCAAAGACTATTTAAGTTTAAATTTAAATCAAAGCTTATTTAAATTTCAACCGAAGATTAGGATATTCTAGCTATTCCAAATCTGACATAAATCATCAAATTTAATCTCCTAAAAATCTTTCAAAAATCACAAAGGATTTTCAACAATTTTTATCTCTGGCAACAATCCAACTTTGCAAATAATACTCTCGCGACAACCCTCATCAAACAGCTTGACAGTGAGAATGGAGAACAATGATGCAGATATGTGGTGACTAACAATGAATAGAAAACCCATTGATGCACCATCGAGAGAGAAAAGATGAAAACTCCTTGAAATATGCAGTTATTAAGGAAAGAAACAAACTTGAAATGGCATAAAGTGTAACTCAATCAATACACGTCCAATTAGTGTGAAATTTGGATCAAACTTTACTCTATAAGTGCAAATAAAGCCCTCCAAAAATCGTAGAGAAAATCATTTGAGAGAGAAAGTTATGGATGAAGGGGTGTAAGATGGTCTTAATAGGCACCTCGACCGTGCTTATTGACTTCAATGACCTCTTTGGGTGGAAGGACTGCAACTTGGGTCTTTGCGAGTTTTCTACTCCTTCGCTTGCGGATTTTTACCTCTGGAATGAGATGGAGAAAAAAATAGTAATAAGAGGAATCACCTAAAACTCACAAACAAGATGAAACCATTTTTTCACTTAAAACTCAATTGAATAACACCACCAAATGAGAATTGTCCGAAAGGGAGAGAAACTCCACACTTTAAATTCTATTCTTTAGCTAAAAATCGTCCCCTAGGGCAGACCTTAAGGAGGGTTTAAGTACCCCACAAAATTAGGGCAAACTTTCTAAAGAAAATTTATCCAAAATGTTCTCACAAAGACACATGCTCGGCTAGAACAAGCTTTAGCTGAGTGACTCAAACATGTGTCCTTAAACCAAATACAACTTAACATAATTTAATCAAAACATAAAACATAAAATATTCCTCAAGCCTTGGAACCAGCAATTGAGTAAACATGATCTACTTCGAAGTCCTCTTTTCAAGTTGGTTGTCTTCAACTTCGATTGAGAGAAGTTAGGCCTCAAGCAGAAATAGCTCTCTGTTCAAGGAGCATTTAACATGGCATATGATTCTTCAATATTGACGAAACACCCCATTCTAGAAATTTTGTGATGTCAGTTACATTTTTCATGAAAAGCACCTTTCGATATAAGATTGTATAGGTTACTGAATATGTCAATACTCATAAGGGGTCAAATTGTTGACAGTTTTGGAATGTTTCATATATCTCCTAAATTGGTGCTTGAACTTCCACTTATGCTTCACTTTGAACAAAATCATGTAGTATATGGATATTGGATGCAAGGTAAGGACATTGAGAGTACATTCTTCCTCATGGAAACCAACAAAAAAAGCACTAAAATTAATGTTAGGAAGCTTCTATGTCGATGGTGTTTTGAGGGAATTCGTGGCACATCACTCATCGACGACGAACTTGTTGCTTGGAGGGACAACGGCTCTGGCAAACTCAAAATAGTGGAAAATTGGAGTTTTCACAGCAGGAACCACCCAATGTCTACAAGACATTGCGCGATCAACCAGGACCGCACAGTGTTGACAGAGAATGACTGTAATCACCCGAGACAAAGCAGCAGTAGACGAAACTCAACAGGAGTTAAGCGGAAAGCAAGTAACAGTCAAAGAAACAATTGTGGTTGACAAAGCACAACTAAGGTCAATTGGGAACACCCAGTGTCAACAAGATACTCTAACGGCCAACCGAAACCTCGCAGTGGTCGACAAGACATGCTAGCTGCCATCTAAGACTTAACAACGATCGACTGAACAGAGCCGCCGATCAACCGAGACTAAGCAACAGTCGACGACTCACCCTGCAGTTAACTGTGTCCACGTAAGAACTCGAACCAGAAGGGAAGAAACCATGGTCACAAAGTTTTTCACGAGGTTCGGCAAATCCCGCCTACGTCTTCACTCTAAGCTTTAGACTTGGAGATCCCTAATCGCTCAATCTCCCCGATTGGCGATGTTTGACTTCACGACTGTTAAACAAACCTTTACAAGTTGACTTTTTCTTAGGGTGTCACCATTTTCTCTTGACTAATTCAAATGGCGTCACCCTTTTCGTTGAAGTACAAAGAAACTTACGAACGAAATCCTAACTCTCCCAAATACAAATCTCAATTTTTGGAATGAGAAGAGTTAGGTTACAAGCTTAAATGATGTTTTGGAATTGAGTATAAAAATTGACAAGGTTTTACCTCAATTCTCGATTCGTTACAATGAGCTTCGAAGTATCTTATATTTATAGACACTGAGAAACCGGTTGACCAAATAATTTTTGGTCGACCGCATCCGACCGTTAAGAACTAACCGTTGCATTATACAATATTTTTTGGTCAACCACTTTTCCCTTGCTCATCCGCTTTGTCGACTGAAACTCCAAGGTGCTCTCTGTAATATATTTCGGTCGTGTGCATCAATCGCTTACTTGATCGCTGTCTCTCTTGAAAACTTGAGAGCTCTTTGTAATGTATTTTGATCGACTGCTTTTTGATATTTCTAAATCACAATATAATATATATTAACTACAATGACTTAAGTAAACATGTTAGTACAACTTTAATATCCTAATTAAGGATATTTCCAAGGAATATCAAAATAAGTATAATAATTAAACAATTAAGAACAAAATCAATAAGAAAAATTTATAATTACAATCAAAACATTTATCATCAAAAAAATTTAGACTAACAACATTTAAGCTAATAGACTGGACCTCCGGCACAGTCGACTAGACCCCCGTTGTGGTCGACTGGCACGAACACCCGGACCAGAAGTGGAAAACAACGAGGACGTCTAGACCCAGCACGAATACCTGACACGAATGCACTGCGCTTCCACATACATCCAAAAGCATCTAGCGGTCAATCGTAACCCCAACGTAGTCGACCGAATACATGAAACCATGAATGGAAGCCCTATGACACTTTCCCGGTGGACCAAACCCAATAAGCGGTCAACCGGACACAAGTAAACACAAGCAGAGAAGCTCTAGACCAATTTCTTAGTTGATTGACCCAAGAAGTGGTCAGCTGGCATAAGCCATATCGAACAGAGATGCTTTTCGCCAAAATTGCGGTCGACTGAACCAAATCAATGGTCGACCAGGGAAAGCTTTTCAATACGAAAACTGCTAGGAAACTCTCATTCCCTAGTTGATTCCCGCTTCAAATCGACATAAAACCCTGCACAAACCCTAAATCTACAACAACAACACAAAAACAACTAAAGGATTTGAGTTTTCAAGCTCAAATTTGAGATTGACACAAACGGAAAATTCCAAATGAAAAAAGGAAGCTAGAAATCGAAAAACTTGCAAAGTTCCTTAAAAGAAGACGGAGATCAGGACGCCATGAACACGATGCTAGCATCAAAAAACCCACCGCACACCCCTCGATTCTACTCCTCTCTCCATTTTTGTATGACGACTCTTAACTAAGAAAGAAAATTATTCCTTTTAAAAAAATAAATTCAAATTTAATTATTTTATGTAATATAAATTGAAATTCAATCTCTAATACAGAACATAATCCTTTAGTTTCAAGCTACATGAAAATATAAAACGCACCAGTTAATCAGTGATTGGATCTTTCACAAATGGTCGAAGAACCACGACATGAAGATCTTATTAACACCAAAAAAAAAAAACTAAAGTGAAAAATTTTATTAGAAAAATATAAAATTAAAAAAAGTGGATTTTAGTTGTACGAATAGGTGAAAAAGAAAGGGTGATTTTGATGAAGGTGAGATCCATCACTTTTGGTGTAGAAAGAAAGTAAGAAGTCTGAAAATAACTTCATGAGCCTAAAAAGAAGGGCAAGCGAAACTGCTTATACAATCGACATGTAAGAAACTGATTAGCTAGCAAAGAGAGGCGAGAGAGCAGGGCAGGATGATCAGCCGCCATTGAATTTCTCAACTTCAGAAGCCATTAAAGATTTTTCGCTGTCTTCTGAGGAGGAAACTTGATGGTCACCATCTACTGGAAAAGCATGCTGCATCACCAGGACGGACGCCTCTCCTCCACAAATATCTGAGGAGGCAAGCATGTCCCCTATTACTCCCAGCTCTGCATTCTCCACAAATTCAGACATTTCCTCGTCAACCGTCAACGCATTTCCTCGCCGCCGCCCCACCATCATCAGGTTGTAACTGTTCTCTATAGACCGCAAGGAGTCGATAAATGTTACCCTATCATCCACCAGGATTTTCCTCACCTCCACCCTAGGGTTACTCCGGTTTTTCAGCATGAATTCATCAATCACAAATTCGTCTTGTTTCCTATCTTCGTCGTAATAGTTTTTTTCGTTCCCATAGATGATAAATTGCATAATCGTAATGTTCACCGTAGAATGGCTGGACATGCGAGCCGCAAATGCTAGGGCTTCCCGATCATCAACACCGCCGATGAAAATAACAGCGATGCGGTAAGACAAAATTGCCGGTTTCAAATGGCATTTCAAGCTTCTATCCACGAGAATCCCCACCGTGCACGGCGCTGATGCCTGCAAACTTGTATTGAAATGGCGCATCGAGGCAATCGCTTGATTATCCACGACCAATCTTTGATTTTCATGGAAAGGGACGATAACGAGGCGAATGAGATTATCCTGCGCGAACCTGGAGATACAGTCGTGCATGCTTCTGTAGGGAGCAATCAAGACGAAGGTGTGGATTGCGACTGAGCCACTCGAGTTTTTCGAGAAGTTCTCAAACGCTCGCATTATGTGATCAGAATTAACCGAATTTCCATTCCTGGATCTCCTGCTCTGCTTATCGTGTCGAACAAGAAGGGGAGCTGCTCGACCGACAAGCTCTATCAAGTGGATTACATGTACAGAGAGTGGACTTGCTTCAGTAGGGTTGGAGCCTTGTAGAAGAGAAATGATACTCCGAACATTATCTTGGCTGTGGATACATGAAATTATCCGAAATTCAGAGTCCTTCAAGTTTCGTTGAATCGATCTAATCCCCTTTTGTCCAATCGCTTGGTGTTGATCGAGTCGCACATGAGGCTTGTAGTATATGTCAATTATCGGCGAAATGACCATAGTCACTCCCAGCAATGACAGCACCAACTGAGTGTAAGTCTGTTCATCGATAAGCTGCGTTATGGGGAAGAAATCTAGATTAATATAAGCGGAGGAAGACAAGAGAAACATGAATTCAGTGCAACGAAGAACGAAAGGTGAATCTAACCTGCGACCTCAACCATCTGCTGTAGGCCAAAAGCTCGATTATCCCCTTGACGTTCATGATCAAGCTCAACAAGATGGCATTTTTCAGCAATATGTTGGAGCGAAGAGCAGCCAGAAGAGTTCCCAAGAACTTTGAACCATACGCTGCGAAGATGACCATCTGAAATGTGAAAAACAGCTTCCAATCTTTGATGGAATATACGTTTGTGTCACGCCCGACGTTAACAAAAAAAAAGGGTAAGAACACTTCAGAGATCATCGTTTCAGCTTTGTCTATCAAAGTTGAGCCAAGAGGAGGCCCGGCTGGTATGGCTAAGCCTATAGCAATACCTCCATAAACTATTGGTAATCCAATCATGTTTAAAATCACTGCCATAACTGCAACTACAGTGTAGATAGCAATAATGTAAATCTCCTTCACTGGTTTTCCTTTTGGTGTGTTTCTTATGATCATTAAAATGGCCGGCCTCAATACGAAAGCCGTGAAAGCTGTAAAGGCGACCAGAGAAGAGACCACTCCAATGGAATGCAGAAATGTATCTTGGCTGATGATGGTCACCCCGATCACGACCACAAGGTTGACGGTATCGTAAACTATTGCCAATGACAAAGCAAGTTGACCCAACTCAGAAGTAAGGAGGTTGAGTTCATGCAAAACCCGAGCAATCACAATGAAATAAGTATACGAGAAAGACGCAGAGGCATAAAGTTTGAAGACGGGTGCGTGCAACTCCAATTTTAGTGCGTAAAAGAGGGTGTAAACAGTGAAGAAAGTTAAAGCAACGGTCGTTAGAGCAATATTCCATGAAGTCCTCGCAGTTTTGAAGATCATGGATGATTCTATTTTGACCGTACTTAGGAAGACAAAGTATACTGCGCCTATCAGCCACAGCACGTACATCATATAATTCCCGTTGGGTGGAAATATGAGCGCATTGAATTTCTTGTGGCGACCGAGGACGGAAGGCCCCAGAATAATTCCAGCCTATTTGGACAAAATGAAAACTAAGTTTAATCCTCTTTTTTCTCACAACTTCTAAAGGGAAAAGAGACAAGAAAGAGCTACTTTGTCTTGTGTAGAACTAGAGATGGTAAAATATGAAAAGAAATGCGACTGTACCAAGACGTTGCAGACGAATCTGGATTGTCTCAAGGGCCTGAGCAGCCATTGAAGTGTTAAGGAGAGAAGGAAGAGGAGGCTGATCTGGAACATCATGACTGGGAATACGAGGTCCAGGGGATTTTCTCCATACCAAATGCCTCGACAGAAACTGTCGTGACGATAGCAAATCTCTCCTGTTCCATTTTTTAATGGAGTTGGAATGGAAGTGTTCCTTACAGGAACGATAATTGTTGTATTTATAACGCCCATGATCCTCCATAAATGTTCTGAAACCTCCATTGTTGATTTCAGTAACGAGGGAGAGAAAAAGAGTGCAGAAGAAAAGAAGAAGAAGAAGAAGGGAGAGGGATTGACTAAGAATGACTCCACACGAGTTGGCGAAAAAGCAGACATTCCAGACGAATTCCAAGGGTTGTTTGAACAGAATACAAAAATAGATATGTTCGGGAAAGTGCATTTCGCCTCTTCCTCCAACAATAATACGCTAATCTGACACCTGACCGTCGAGAAGAAGTTGACAATCATCTTCTTCGAAAGTTGGTTACATCTGCGCACGCCTACCAGACAAGACAACCACGTGTGAGTAGAACTCACTTTTTACCTCTCTGTAATTCTACGCAGATCTTACTTTAATACTTTCACTTTCAGCTTACACTTTCTTTCTATTTATATTAAATATACAAAATTTATTGTTGCAGTTATTAATATCTTAAGTTGGCTTACATTTTCTTTTTGGTTCTTATGCAATTACCAGACCAGATACTTTTGGCGAATTTGCATATGATGTGTAATATTTTCAACTTAGCTCTAACCCATCAAATCAAATGCGTCGTAATAACCTCATGTATTACATCTTTTCTCTTTATTGTTCCTTTCTTAGATGAGTCAGTCTTTAAAATGATTGTTCCAGTGTTGGAAAAAGATTGGTTTTTGAAGGATGTTTTCGAGTCAAAACAGCAACATCAAGATACCCACATCCTGAAATTTCTGGTTCAGGCCTGGGAGATTCAAATCTGAGGAGAGGAAGAAGATGATGATGGTTTTGATGAAGCTCAGATCCGGAGTAGAAAGAAAGTAAGAAGTCACCAAATAACTTCACTGTCCTAAAAAGAAAGGGTAATTTGTAAGTTAAACTGCTTGTACAATTGAAAAATGTAAGAAACTGAGTTAGCCCGGCAAGATGATCAGCCGCCATTAGATTTCTGAACTTCTGCAGCCATTAAAGATTTTTCGCTGTCTTCTGAGTAGGTAATTTGATGGTCAACATCTACAGGCAAAGCGTGCTGCATCACCAGGACGGACGCCTCTCCTCCATAAATATCTGAGGAGGCAAGCATGTCGCCTATTACTCCCAGCTCCGCATTCTCCACAAAACCAGACATTTCCTCCTCAACCGTCAACGCAATTCCTCGCCGCCGCCCCACCATCATGAGGTCGTAACTATTATCCGTAGACCGCAAGGAGTCTATCAATTTTATTGCATCATCCGCCACGATTTCCCTCACCTCCACCCTAGGGTTACTCCGGTTCTTCAGCTTGAATTCATCTATCAGAAATTCGTCTTGCTTCCTCTCCTCGTCGTAATGTGTCTTTTCGTTCCCATAGATGATAAATTGAATAACCGTGATGTTCACCGTAGAAAGGTCGGACATGCGAGATGCAAATGCTAGGGCTTCTCGATCATCAACACCGCCGATGAAAATAACAGCGACGCGGTAAGACAAAATGGCCGGTTTCAAATGGTAACTCAAGCTCCTATCCACGAGGATCCCCACCGTGCACGGCGCTGATGCCTGCAAACTTGAATTGAAATGGCGCATCGAGGCATTCGCTTGATTATCCACTACCAATCTTTGATTTTCATGGAAAGGGACGATGACGAAGGGAATGAGATTATCCAGCGCGAACCTGGATATACAGTCGTGCATGCTTTTGTAGGGAGCAATCAAGACGAAGGGGTGGATTGCGATTGGGCCACTCGAGTTCTTCGAGAAGTTATCAAACGCTCGCATTATGTAATCGGAATTAACCGACTTTCCATTTCTGGATCTCCTGCTCTGCTTGTCGTGTCGAACAAGAAGGGGAGCTGCTCGACCGACGAGCTCTATGAGATGGATTACATATACAGAGAGTGGACTTGCTTCAGTAGGGTTGGAACCTTGCAGAAGAGAAATGATGCTCCGAACATTATCTTGGCTGTGGATACATGAAATTATCCGAAACTCAGAGTCCTTCCAGTTTCTTTGGATCGATCTAATCCCCTTTTTTCCGATTGCTTGCCGATCATCGAGTCGCAATTGAGGCTTGTAATAGATGTCGATTGTTGGCGTAACGATCATAATCAAGCCAAGCATTGACAGCACCAACTGAGTGAAAGTCTGGCTATCGATGAACTGCATTATGGGGAAGAAATGCCGATGAATACAAGTGCAGGAACACAAGAGAAAGATGAATTTCAGTACAAAGAAGAAAGAAAAAGTGAATCTAACCTGCGAGGTCAACCATCTGCGGTAGATATAAAGCTCGATTATCCCCTTGAGGCTCATGATGAAGCTAAGCAAGATGGCTTTTTTCAGCAATATTTCGGAGTAAATGGCGGCCAGAAGAGTTCCCAGAAACTTGGCACTATAGGCAGCAAAGATGATGAGCTGAAATGCGAAAAAGGGCCTCCAATCTTTGATGGAATAGATGTCTGTTTCATGCCCAATGCTAATGAAAATAGGCGGTAATAACACTTGAGAGATTAGAGTTTCAGCTCTCTGTGTCAAAGCTGAGCCAAGCGGAGGCCCGTCTGGTATGACGAATCCTAGAATAATACCTCCATAAACTATTGGTAATCCAATCAAATTTGAAAACATTGCCATGACTGCAACAAGAACGTAGATGGCAACAATGTAAATTTCCTTCACTGGTTTTCCTTTCGGTGTGTTCCTTACGATCATTAAAACGGCCGGCCTTATTACAAAAACAGAGACAGCTACAAAGGCGATGACAGAAACGAGCACTGCAATAGAGTGCAGCAAAGAATCTTCGTTGATGATGGCGACCCCGATGACGACCAGAAGGTTGAGCGCATCGTGGACTATTGCCAAGGACAAAGCAAGTTGACCCAACTCAGAAGTAATTAGGTTGAGTTCATGCAAAGCGCTCGCAACCACGATGAAATAAGTGTACGAAAGAGAGGTAGCTGCATAAACTGAGAAGAATCGTGCTTGGAATTTCAATTTCAGTGCGAAAAGAAGGGTGAAAACAGCGCAGCAAGGAAAGGCAAAGGCTATTAGAGCAATAGTCCATGAAGTCCGAGCAGTTTTTATGATCATGGATGCTTCTACTTTCACTGAAGCTAGGAAGCCATAGTATATTCCCCCTAACAGCGACACCACGTGCATCATGTAATTCCCTTTGGGTGGAAATATGAGCGCATTGAATTTCTTGTGGCGACCGAGGACGGAAGGCCCCAGAATAATTCCAGCCTATTTGGCCAAAATGAAAACAAAGTTTAATCCTTTTTTCCTCAGGGAAAAGGGAAAAGGAAGAGCTACTTTGTTTTGATGTAGAACTAGAGATGGTGAAGAAATGAAAAGAAATGCGACTGTACCAAGACGTTGCAGACGAATCTGGATTGTCTCAAGGGCCTGAGCAGCCATTGAAGTGTTCCGGAGAGAAGGAAGAGGAGGCTGATTTGGAGCATCATTAGTGGTAATACGAAATCCAGGGGATTTTCTCCATACCAAATGCCTCGAGAGAAACTGTCCTGAAGAAAGCAAATCGGTTGATTTTTTGGAATGGAAGTGTTCCACACAGGAATGATTATTGTTGTATTTCTAACACCCCCGATCCTCCGGAAGTGTTCTGAAATCTTCATTGTTGATTTCAGTAACGAGGGACAGAAACAGAGTGCAGAAGAAGAAGGGGGAGAGAGAGAGAGAGAGAGAGATTGACTAAGGATGATTCCATATGAGTTGGCGAAAAAGCAGATATACCTGACGAATTCCAAGGGTTGTTTGAACAGAATACAAAAATAGATGTGTTGGGGAAAGTACATTTCGCCTCTCCAACAATAATACGCTAATCTGACTCTTGACCGTCGAGAAGAAGTTGACAATCATTCACCTTGCCTACCGGACAAGACAACCACGTGTGAGTATAACTCACTTTTTAATACTTTTTTCCTCCTCTGTATTTCTACCCATTACAATCATAGTTGTTACAACCACGTGGAAGTGTTCCTCACCAGAATGATCATAGTTGTA
Source organism: Begonia loranthoides (assembly GCA_022433065.1). Taxonomy (NCBI): domain Eukaryota; kingdom Viridiplantae; phylum Streptophyta; class Magnoliopsida; order Cucurbitales; family Begoniaceae; genus Begonia; species Begonia loranthoides. The sequence continues at coordinate 1,645,703 of CM039471.1, forward strand.
TTTCTAACACCCACGGTCCCTCCGTAGGTGTTCTTGACGGAAAATCAAAAGTAGAAAATAAGAAGAATGTGTTTTGATGAGAAACTTTAATCTTTATTTTAGATTGATTTTAGTATTTTTTTAATTTTTTTTCTACAAAAACATTCTCTTAAAGAGAGAGTTTTTCATTTTCTAATACATAAAAATATGACAAGCTTTTTAGGAATATGAAACATCTTCTAGGAAATAACATCACAAGAAGTAACATCACGTCACATCACATAAAAAAGACTTTTTTTTAATACTCTTCCTTGATCTAATTTCGGGTGACACCAAGTTGTGATTTAAGAATCTGAAACTTGTCTCGAGAGAGTGCTTTAGTAAATATATCAGCAAGTTGATATTCTAAAACTTCAGAGCAATCTCGCCTTTTGATTCAACCTCACGAAGAAGATGATATTTGATTGCAATATATTTGGTTCTGCAATATTGGACTGAATTTTTAGCAATTGCTATGACAGATTGATTATCGCAAAAGATTTCTATAGGCTCTGTTTGTTTTTCTCCCATATCTTCGAGTATTCTTTTCAACCACATGGCTTAATTTGCACAACCAGCAGATGCTACATACTCGGCTTCAACTGTTGATTGCGCCACATTGTCTTGCTTTTTCGAACTCCAAAAAAACATAGCAAAATCTAAGCTGAAATAATAACCGGAAGTACTTCTCAAATCATCACAAGAACCTGCCCAATCACTATCAGTAAATCCCACAAGTTTCACATAAGATGTTTTCTTATACCACATACCAAAATCAATAATTCCCTGCAAGTAGCTCAGTATTCTTTTGGCTGTACCAAAATGAATTTGGCTAGGACTTTGCATAAATCTTGAGAGTAAACTAGTAGCATACAAGATGTCAGGTCTTGTATTGCACAAATACAACAAACTTCCCACAAGACTTCTGTAGATAGATGCATCCACTTTCTTTTCTCCATCATCCTTTTTCAATTTCACACTTGAAATTAATGGAGTTGCCACTGATTTACAACCTGACATATTGAACCTTTTCAAGAGATCTTCAGTGTATTTCTTTTGAGAACAAAATATTCCACCAGCTTCTTGACTAACTTTAATGCCAAGGAAATAATATAAATTTCTCAAATCAGTCATCTCAAAACTCGCCAACATCTCGCTTTTAAATTTTTCGATCATATTGGTATTACCTCCAGTAAAAATCAAATCATCTACATAGAGAGATACGATGATAAAATCATTATGATTTTGAGATTTGATGTATAATGTAGGCTTGTTTTGGCTCCTCCTGAAACCTTGCTCAATAAAATGTTGATCTATTCTCCCATACCAAGCCCTTGGTGCTTGTTTTAATCCATACAATGTCTTATTCAGTTTATAAACTTTGCATTCGTCCTTTTTAAATCTCTCTGGTTGATCGACAAATACCTCTTCTTCCAACACTCCATTTAGAAATGTTGATTTCACATCTAATTGCAGAATCTTCCAACCATTTTGAGCAGTGAGAGAGACTAAAGCTCTAATTGGTATCCATTCTTGCAACCGGAGCAAAAGTTTCATTATAATATATTCCATGTCGTTGTGCATATTCCTTTGCAACCAATCTTGCTTTATGCTTCAAAATAGAGCCATCTGGATTTAACTTAGTTTTGTAAATCCATTTTAATCGACTGACTTCTTTATTTGCAGGCAAAGGAATCAACTCCCAAGTGTTATTTTTTTCTATCATTCTGATTTCTTCGTTCATTGCTTTCCGCCAAACTTCCTCTTTTGAAGCTGTTACATAACTATTTGGCTCAAAGTGTTGCATAACTACAATGCTCATAGACTTCACTAAGAAGTCTTGTTTTTCGTACCGAGGATTCATGTGTTGATTGCTCTTCATTGTCTTCATCAACCAATCGAGAGGATGAGGGAGTTTCTGCCTGAATATGTTGATTTCCTTCAACTTCATATTCAATTTCCTCTTCAATGGATGGCTCAATTGATACTTCAGCACCTTGTTGAAATACTTTCTCTGCATCCCAATCCCAAGATGCATTATCATTGAATTTTACATCTCTGCTCACTACAAGTTTTCTTGTCTTCAAATTGAAAATTCGAAAACCTTTTGAAATAGTGCTATATCCAACAAATATTCTCTTTCAGCCTTCTCTTCAAGTTTGGTCCTCTTTTGAGGTGAAACATGCATATAATAAATGCATCCAAAAACCCTTTAAAATCTTGCATAGGGGTTAAATCCATACCAAGCTTCGAAAGGAGTTTTGTTTTCAACTGCTTTTGTAGGCAAACGGTTGAGCAACAACACAGCAGTATTCACTGCCTCACCCCAAAATTCTTGAGGCATTTTTTCTCTAGCAACATGCATCTTGCCATTTCCTCTATTTTGCTGTGGAGAATAAGCGACGGAAAGTTGATATTCAATTCCCTCAGTATCACAAAAATTTTCAAACTCCTTGGAATTATATTCAGTCCCCTGATCACTTCTTAAACACTTAATTTTGCAATCAAACTGATTCTCAACAAGACATTTAAATTTCTTGAAGGTGTCAAAAACTTCAGATTTCGCATGTAAAAAATAGACCCAAATTATTCTTGTAAAATCATCAATGAAAAAAATAAATACCTACTTTGATTGCAAGTTGGAGTCTTCATTGGTCCACACACATTCGTATGAACAAGTTATAATTTTTCTGTAGCTCGCAAATTGCTTTCTGAAGAAAATGGTAATTTGTGTTGCTTTCCAACCATACAACCTTCACATACTTGAAACTCTTTCTCTAGAAGAGGAAAATCTTTCATCATCTCATTTTGATGGAAAAGTCTTAAAGAATTAAAATTATAATGCCCAAATCTTTGATGCCATAACATAGACTCATCCACCATTGCCACCATAGCTTTAGTATAGCTTCATTGAATAGAGAAATTTCTGCTTCTTCCCATTTTTACTTCAAATAATTTCAATTTGTTATCGGAATCATATATTTTACAAAAATCATTCTCAAAGCACAAAAAATTACCATTTTCCATCATATGTCCAACACTCAATAAATTTTGATCAAATAAAGGAACAAGTAACACATCTTTAATAAATTTGGTACCTTTAGTTGTTGAGATTGCTACTGTGCCTTTTCCTTTAGATTCAACAAGTTCTCCATTTCTCATCTTGATTATGACTTTAATAGAGGTGTCAAGTTCTGTGAAAATTGATTCATCGGAAGTCATATTGTTGTTGCAACCACTATCAATAAACCAGATTTTTTTCTTCTTGAGCTAGTGCTTGACATGCAAAGAACAAATGTTTATTCTCCTCCTTTTCTTCAGAATAATGAGCTTGATGATTATTTTTGAATCTGCAGTCTTTTTCAATATGCTCAAACTTCTTGCAGCTTCTGCATTGTGACTTTCCAACATGATAGCAATTTTTCTCCAAGTGATTTGTTTTTTTGCAAATACGACAAGGTGGAAATTCTGTCAATTTTTTTTTCCCTTTAGCCTCTTTAAAATCAGAATTTTTCTAATCATTTTGAGGCTTTTTCTTAAAATGTTTGCTCATTTTCTTTAGACTCACTTTGAACTGAAAAGCATGCTCAAAAGAATTTTCACCTCTTCTCACTAGTCTTTGTTCATGAGCTTGAAGAGAAACCATCAACTCAATAACTGAAAGTTGTTGCAAATTCTTTGACTCCTCGATTGCAGCTACTATATGATCATATTTTTCAGGCAGACTAATCAAAATCTTGTGAACAATCCTTTGATCAGTCACCTCTTCACCAAGACCTCTCATTTGATTAACAAGTTCAATTATTCTAGAACAATATACTTTCACTTCTTCAAAGTCTTTCATCTTCAAATTTTCAAACTCCTTTCTAAAACCTAGAAGTTTATGATCTTTACCTTTTCATTTCCTTGAAATTCAATCTGCAGAATCTCTCAGACTGCCTTTGAAGATTCAGCCCTCATCAACCTTGGAAAGATTGATTCAGACACAGATTGTTGAAGGATGAACAATGCTTTTGCATCTTTGGTGATCTCTTGCTTTCTATCGGTTGAAGTTGAGCTTTCTTCTGCTGGAACCGTAATCCATTTTTCTACTACATCCCACAGATCTTAAGATAAGAAAAAAGTCTTCATTTTGATACTCCAATAATCGTAGTTCTCATTAGAAAAAATAGGAACAAGTGATGAAGTTCCAACGGTTGTCATTTTCGACCCTTAGACGAACCTGGTTAGCTCTGATACCAATTGCAGAAAAATCAGAAGTAGAAAATGAGAACAATGTGTTTTGCTGAGAAATTTCAATCTCTATTTTAAATTGATTCTAGTGTTTTTTTTATTTTTCTTCTACAAAAACATTCTCTTATAGAGTGAGCTTTTCATCTTCTAATACATAAAAGTATAACAAGCTTACTAGGAATATGAAACATGTTCTACGAAATAACATCACAAAAAGTAACATCACATCACTTTACATGAAAAAAGACTTTTTTTTTAATAGTTCTTAGATCTCCATTGTTGATTGAGGGAACAAGGGACAGATTGCAAAGAAGAGAGAGACAGCAAGAAAGCGACATACCTAACGAATTTCAAGGGTTGTTTGAACAGAAGGCAAAAATAGAGCAAGTCGGAGATAGAGAGAGAGAGAGAGAGAGAGAGAAATGTCTGTATTTCATTTCTTAAGAAATGTTACTGCTTTATTTAAGGAAGCAGCAAAAGGCCGAAGAGAATAAAATCGCAGCAAACACTTTACACGTATACACACAGATGCATGAAATGATCATGATGGCGTCTGGTTATCAGTCGGGAAACTTGAACCATCGAAAGAAGAAGTTGGCAATCGTCTTCTTCAAAAGTCTGTTACATCTGCACACGCATCCGGATTTCTATACAGACTCCATCATCATCTCCTGATCTTACGTTTAATCTCGTCACTTTCAGTTTGATGTTTCGTGATCAGTTAATTTCACGCAGAGATTTGATAATGGCGGAGTAAGATAATTAGATAAAGTTAATCATTTCTGCGATTGAAAGCTGCTTCGGTAATTTGAGGAGGCTGACTTTATAATTTGTTTCTGTTGATTTGAGAGCTGACGCTCATTAGAATTTTCACTGCTTCTATTGACAACGGATAGAAGGAGAACACTTAACGAGTCTCTCGAGAGTATAATGCCTACATTGAACCTGAAACCAGGGTCTAATTTCTATAGCATTATTGCAGGACTCGGGGATTTGAATCTACGAGGAAGACGACTGGAAGACATGAATGAAGAAGCTCCGCAGCTTTCGAATTCTCGAGTGTAGCAATTCCCACAGCCTTCTGGGCGAGTTATTCTCATCCGCCACTGAATCTTTGAAATTCAGAACCCTTCAATGAGATCTGGCTGCCGTCACTGGAGTTTACACTATGGTCATCGTCTACATCATTTGCATGCTGCATCACCAGAATTGACACCTGTCCCCCACATATGTCCGACGACGCAAACATGTCACCTATCACTCCAAGCTCTGGGATTTCGATGAAACGAGACATTTCCTCATCAACAATCTCGAGCTTTCCCTGCCGGCGACCAACCATTATCAGATCGTATTCGTTTTCTATACGCCGTAAAGAATTGATCAATTTTACTCCATCATCCACCAAAATTTCCCTCACCACCATCTTAGGGTTTCTCGCGTTCTTCAGCTTGAATTCATCGACCATAAATTCATCAACTTTCCTCTCATCCTCGTCATCTCTCTTTTCATTCCCACAAATGATGAAGTGGAGAACGGTGATGCTTACTTCAGAATTTCCGGACATGCGATTTGCGAACGCCATGGCTTCTCTATCATCAGCACCGCCGACAAAAATTACAGCAACTCTGTACGAGAAATATGTGGAACTCAATTGGAGATTCAAGGTCCTATCCACGAGAATCCCCACCGTGCAAGGCACAGATTCCTGTAAACTCGCACTGAAACGACGCATCAAGGCAATCGTTTGATTCTCGCCATCGAATATTCGATTTCGACAGAAAGGGACGATGATGAAGTGGACGAGATTGTCCCGTGCGAGCCTGCAAATAGAGTCGTGCATGGTTTTGTAGGGAGCAATCGAGATAAAGGGATAGATCGTTATCTGACCCTTCGAATTATAGGAGTAGTTCTCAAACGCACGCATGATGTTTTCAGAATTAGCTAAATTCGCATTCCTCGATCTCCTTCTCTGCTTATCGTGCGGAATGAGAAGTGGAACATTCCGCCCAACAAACTCGACGAGATGGATTACATACAGAGAGAGCGGAATTGCTTCAGACGGGTTGGAGCTTTCAAGAAGCGTGATGATGCTGTGGACATTCTCCTGACTATGGATGCATGAAATGATTCGAAATTCAGAGCTGTTCGAGATTTCGGCTATTGATTTCACTCTGCCATGTCTCATTGACGTGTGTTGAATGATTTGGATATGACGCTTGTAATAGACGTCGATAATTGGTGTCACGATCATCGTCAAGCTCACCATTGACAACACCAACTGAGTGAAGGCCTGGGAATCGATAAACTGCAATGCCAGGAAACAAAACCCAGATGAAATACACGAGGAGGAAGAAGGAAACAGAAATTCAATACGAAGAAGAAAGGAGAATGAATCTGACTTTCGAGATCAGCCATTTGCGATAATGGAAAATCTCAATGATCCCCCTGATGCTCATGATCAAGCTTAGCAAGATTGCGTTTTTCAGCACTATTTTGCAGTGAAGTGCACCCAGAAAAGTGCCGATCAGCTTGGTCCCATATGCCGCCAGAATGATTAACTGGAGAACGGCGAAAGCCTTCCAATCTTTGATGGAATATATGTTTGTTTTATATCCAACGTGAACAAAAACGAGTGGTAAGAACACTTCGGAGATCAACATTTCAGCTTTCTCCGTCAAAGTTGAGCCAAGAGGAGGTCCATCTGGTATTGCTAATCCCAAAAGAAGAGCTCCAACGAGCATCGTTAGTCCGATCATATCTGTGATGGCTCCCATAACTGCAACTCCAGTGAATATAGCAACAATGTAAATTTGCTTGACTGGTTTTCCTTTTGGCGTTCTTTTGATGATCGCTAAAATGGCCGGCCTGATTACAAACACGGTGAAAAACACCAAGGCGACTATAGAAACGACGACTCCAGTTGACTGCACGATTGAATGTTGTTTGAGGGCAAGGAGGGCCGCCACGACCAGCAGGTTTATGGTGTCAGAAATCATTGACAAAGACAAGGCAAGCTGTCCCAGCTCAGAAGTAGTGAGGTTGAGCTCATCCAAAGCATGAGCCATTACGGGGAAGTAAGTAAGTGATAGAATCGAAGAGAAAAAAAAGGGGAAGAGGCCTTGTCGAAATTCAGTCAGGTGGCGTTTTAGTGGGTGATAGATGGACAAAGCAGTGAAGAGAGGGAAAATATAGCTTGTTATAGAAATACACCATGTAGTCCTGGCAGTTTTTAAGATGGATCCGTTCAGTTTTACTGCAATGAGGAAGACGAAGTAACTTGAGCCCAATATGGATATGGCATGCATTAAGTAAATCCCTTTGGGATTGAATAGGAGCTCGCTGAATTTTTCGTTGCGACCCATAACAGACGGCCCCAGGACAATCCCAGCCTGTGATTTCCAGAATGAAAACAGAAACAGATCATTACCCATCTGGAAATTTTGATCCTTTCTTTCCAACAAGAAACAGACGAATCTCAACCAAGAAGGGGAAAAGAAAGATGGCGAAGAAGGAATAAAAAAATAGAATCATCGTACCAATACATTGCAGATGAATTTGGGTTGTTTCAATGGCCGGAGAAGCCAGTGAATTGTTCTGGAGATAGAGAAGACGAGGATCAATTGGAGCAGCAAGACGGGAATTATGAAATCCATGGGATTATGTCCAAACCAGAAACCCAGAGAGACAGTGTTCTGGTGAAAGCAAATCTCTTGACGGATATTTTTCCATGAAGTTGAACTGGAAGCATTCGTTGCAGGAACACTCATGATCGTGGTTGTATTTCTATCTCCCGCATCCATGATCTTGCTATGAAATCTCCATTGCAAAGTCCATCATTTGCAGGAACAAGCGAGAGAAGGAGAATGACATGAGGAGAGAGAGAGAGAGAGAGAGATTGAGTAGGAACAACTCAAGATGAGATGGAAGAAGAGGGCAGTTACCCTGTTAATATGGGTTAAAAAAAGAACATATAGTTGAGGAATTGTGGGGAGGGGTTGGGAGCTTAATGTAAATATAGAACTGATGCAAAGAAACCAACATCACTTTGCTGGAAAATCTTCTGCAACAGATCTCCTTCATCTTGCCTTCCATTCCAACAACTGCTCTCTCTCTCTAACCAAATCTACCCAGTTGGCACCTCTTATTTTTAGATTCTTAGAAGCATCCCGCTAGTTTTGACCCCAGTCTTTCAATTGTCTGCATGCATAAGCGATTACCTTATAATCTTACGTTTACGTTTGATCATTGTGTCATTACTTTAAGATCTATAAATTAAATAACTTTTAAGTGTTTTTTATTTTGTTATGTTCTCGTGTTGAACGACAATAAATTCTTTTATCATTAATATTATTATTTTATTGTTGACGTGTCATTACATTGTGCATGCATGCATACGTAACGGATGACATGTCATTTATTCAACGCTGGTTTCATGCAAATCTACTAAATTTGAAAGCAATGTATACAATTTTTTGTGTTTAAATAATTATGCTTCCAAGTGACCTTTTTTTGGTTTTTTTAAGATTTTCTGACGCTATTTACCTTTATTTTATTAATTACTTAAAAATAATCATCGTCTTCAAAAGGCAAACTTTTCTTTCTTCAAGGGCCTACCTGCTGAGTGCTTCGTTGCCTTCAGGGGGCAATGCGTCTGCGTCTGCGTCTGCGTCTGCGTCAGCGCCTACGTGTGTTACACGTCATCCCTTGCGTCTCTCCTCTCTTTGACCCCCCTTGACCCAATTCTTCCCCGCCATACTCTACTCTACCCATATATATGCCTTATTTATCATTTAATGTCATTTACTGATTAAACTAATACAATGTCAACGTTATAATCAATTTATTCATTAAATTCGATACATGTATATCACCTTTTTTCACTTAATAAGATATTTTAATTTAATTTTTAATTCATTCGACGATTTCTAGCTAAATTTTAATCTCTATCAATATCTTATCTAACAATTTAATAGAGTTGAAAATTGAGTTTAGGAATTGTCTAAATTAAAAATTAGGATAAAATATTTTATTAAATAGAAAATATAATATATATGTGTCGAATTTAAAAGATAAACTGACAATAAAATTTAAATAAATAAGAACATAGAGGTAGAGGGTTGATTTGTTAAAAGAATTAGTTTAAAGATCAATGAATGATTGTTAATCTCTAAATTATATTAAAATTAAATATAAAATTGTCAAAAATAATGCTCCTCAAATTATATTAAGTTTGTGTAGGTCAAGCCATTTGAAGAGACAAGGTAATGATTAATTAGCGTGTGGTATTGTTAAGCAACAGCTAATTAGTTTATATTTTTTAATTAATCAGGGGGTAGTATCTGAGCAAGTTGACAAACCCGGCACACAAGTTGGTTACCGCTGAGCCGTGGTTCACTTTCCTGGAAGCAGCATCATCTTCGCACCTAAGATATCTGAGCTGTGGTCTGGTAATGGTTGAACCGTTCAAGGAACTTCTAGAGGCGCGTACCATTTGCGTTCTCGAAGCGCCACGGTTTTTATTTATTTTAAATATTTTGTGAATATTCTATGAGAGCTATAAATAACTCCAGCGTCTGCTCCACTGGTGGACACGAAAAGAGTGAAGAAGAAGCTCGGAGAACATAGTTGGCGAATATACAATCGGATACTTGAAAAGCAGCTTGCTCGTCGAGAGAAGTCGTTTCTTATTATAGTTGCTCGATAATCAAGAGTGTTAAGAGTTCTTTGAAAGGGTTTGGAGATCCATCGCATGTCGACAGAGATAAGGTTAGTAGGGTTCGGGCTTTTCTTTGTGAAAAATTAGGTTTTGATAGTTTCAATTCTCGGAATCCTCTTTCTTTTTCCGTTCGAGAATGGCAGGAGATCGGTTTGGGTGCAATTTTGTTTTCTATTTTTCGTTTTTGGAGTAATTATTTTGCCTGCGTTTGAGTGCTGAGCGTATTCGATTTAGCGAATCTCCTGGTCGACTTATTGAATTTCTCACCCTACAAAATTTGATCCTTTTTCTTTCCTGGGAACTCAGTTTATGTTTTCGCTGAACAAATATAAGGAAGATTAACTAGGGAGAACTGTAGAGTGTAGAGGGGAGATTTGTGGTAGAAGTTGGTTCCCTTTCTTTTATAGCTGTTGATTTTTACTGGAGGAAAGTGTTATAAGCATTACTTTCTCATCGCGGATTTGTAAAACAAGTAGTTGAATAAGCATTTGATTACAAAAACCATTACTTTTGATCAGCGTTTTAACTTGGATTATTATATTTTCATTCTACGCAGAAAGACAAAGCAAAGAAGTAGACGAGACGGTTCTACAGTCGCGGAGACTCTAGCCAAGTGGAAAGTACATAACGACACTGACTCTTGCAATGATGGGATAAAGAAATCTGTTTATAGAGTTCCAGCAAAAGGATCAAAGAAAGGGTGCATGAAAGGTAAAGGAGGGCCAGAAAATTGGCGTTGCAAATACAGAGGTGTGCGACAGAGGACGTGGGGTAAGTGGGTTGCAGAAATCCGTGAACCCAACAGGGGCAGGAGGCTCTGGTTAGGTACTTATTCTACTGCCATGGAAGCCGCCATTGCTTACGATGAAGCTGCGAGGACCATGTACGGTCCTGGGGCTCGTTTGAATTTTCCTGGTGTGACAAGACATAGAAATTTGGGGGGAACTGTTGATGATGACGCTTCTGTGATCACTCAATCAGGCTTGCCCACAGCAGATTTCGACTCCACTGCAACATCGAATGTGTCAGAGGTTTTGACTAAAGACTCAAAGCTTGTTTCAAATAATTATGAAAATTGGAGATGGAATGATTGGTCGCCTGCTGAGGAGAAAGTGGGAAACTTAGTGAAATCAGAATCGAAGGATGAAGAGAAGAATCAAAGTTTTGATGATTGGGAGAGCATGCCATTGGAAGAAATGTTTGACATGGAGGAAATACTGAGCCTTATTGAGAATAACCCTCTTGAAGGCATGGACTTTTTAGGAGATTTTGGCTATGATTCCTGTAAGATAAGGCCATCTGAGTCATCCATTCCCTACAATCAAACTACAGGGGCCGACAATGGGCTTGCGAAGGATTATAATGGTTTAAGTTGGAATTGGCAGAGTAGGGCTTTTTGATTCAGAGGCAAGAGTTCCAATAAAATAGCAATGTCTGTCTTTCTCTGCCCTATTCAACAACAGATTCTCTTCTTAGGTGTTAGTTTCCAAATGTTCGTTGAAATTCTTTTTGTTAGACAGCTTTGATGTACCCACTACTGCGCACCAAACTTATTTCCATGCGGAGCATCTGCATAGCTGCATGGGCATATAATGATTTCTTGCAGAAAGGATGTGTTCAAGAGAAGTGTTTTTTGTGGTATAATCACCCAAATTTTGGATCATTTAGATGTCTCATTCATTTAAACACGTGTCATTTGGAGTAGTTCAACCGCTCTGTTCATCTGGAGGGGAAGAGGAAGAAGAGAGAAACTGGGATTTCTCTTCTCCAGAGTTATCCCCCTTTTTGTATTCATTTTTTTGCTACAAATGTTGCTTCCAATTTATCTTGTCTCTCAATCTCGATATTTATAAGGATAAGATGATGGAATTCATTCCCTTCTAATGTACAAAATGATTATGCTGATCTGCAACCATGTTTTGATGCATGATTGAATGGGCGTCATTGACTCTCATGCTCGTCTGCCGAGAGATAGACGACATGGTTCCCTCTCTCTCTCTCTCTCTCTCTCTCTCTCACTCTCTCTCACATCTGTAAAGTCAAAGCCATAGATAGCCCTTCAACAGTTCAACCCTTTCTACACTTTCAATTGTTCTCAACTTGGTCTCAACTACCCATCAAAAACCAGATAGCAGAATTAGATATACGCATTAAACCAACCCCAAAGGGAGACGCGAATGATGTGAGGGTTTGCGTTGATATTTGGAAATTTTATGTACAAGTTGCTGGAGGCAGAAGTTTCCTTGAAATGAAACACCCACGGACCAAGTCGAATAGAAGAACACAAATTCCCTTCCCCCTTGTTCACTTGTATCCGGTCCATGTTCGTTGTTTCCTTCCTCTCGTTCAATATTTTGACTGCTTCTCCCAACTTGACTTCTTTTAAATACTATTTAAACTTTCTCAACCTTTTTCTGCACGTGAAGACAAATCAACTGTGAAATCAAAAAATGGCAAATTCACAAGGAAACAAACCCAGAAATGGGGGAAGGTTAAGACTGCAGAAACCCTAAAATACACTCGAAAAATGAGATGTATGAGAATTTAGACAAGAACCCACCGTCAAATTCCCTCTAAAGGGGCTCTTTTTGATCATTTCCTTGGCATCTGATCATGGTCAATGAACTAATTAATTGGTCCAAGTCTGGATTCATTTTTGGTCATAGTTGAAGATAATCCTTAAGTTGGCGCCAAGTCATGCTAGAGCATTTCCTATAAACCAATATTAGATGATAATAATTACAGTATAAATCTAAAATCAAATATTTTAACTGATAAATTAGAATTGAATGCATTAAAGTGATTACCATTAGAAGCTGTTTCATGCAAGATGATTTCACAGTGCTTTTTTTTCTCAAGATTGATAAGATAGCAGGGTTTTGGCAGTTACTTAGAGCCTGCAGCTGGACCCTCTTATCTGACTCGATAGTCCAGACTCCAGACACACTGCCATTGCAGGGCATCAGAAGAAACTCTTCGTCTTGTTCTCTCTCTCTCTCTCTCTCTACATATATATCTATATATTTCTCTCTATCATTTCATTAAAACTATGATACATAACATGACAAGTCATTCTTTTTATCTTTAGAAAAGAAGATACATTGCTCAGCACTTCATCCACCAAAACTATAACCCTTTTTCATTTTTGTTTTTATTTGTTTGAGAACTTTTCATGTCCAAGGAACCAACCTTCCTAAAAATCTTAAGAAATAACCTTCCTTAAATTCCAAGGTGCTGACTACTGGACATGGAACATAAAATGAAGACATGATACATGCTGTCCCATTCAAACATCCTCAAATATCACAAATTAGAGGTTGAAAATAGGAGAAAATGAAGAAAAAAAAGGCCACTTGAAGAAATAATAAAAAGGTAGGATTGGATTAGTGGCATGGGTGTAGTTTCAAATCAAGAAAGGGTTAAGTAAGCTGAAAATATGTCCAAATCGAATGCAACTTGATCATCCACTTGCCTTTCCTGCGTAATTTATGTTTCCATATTTTATTTTATTCAAACCCTTTCAACAATCTCTCTCTCTCTCTGGAGAATATATATGTCCATATGCTTTATCCATCTTCGTCTACCCCTCCTGCCTTTCTCTGAAGAATCAGAGGGAGAATAGAGAGAGAAAAGAGATGCCTTCCTCGCTTCAGCTCCATAGAATCAACCCCTGGTATCCCTCCCCCGCTGCTTCCACCTTGAACTGTGGCAAACAATCGCAATCTACGAGCCTTACCAGGCTTGTCATCCCGTTGACGCTCTCGATGCCGGTGCCTGACTCGGTGGCTCGATACCACGCGCACGCAGTGGGGCCGAACCAGGGCTGTTCTTCCGTGATGCAGACTATCAACGCACCCATCCAGACTGTGTGGTCCGTCGTCAGGAGATTCGACAACCCGCAAGCGTATAAACACTTTCTCAAGAGCTGCCAAGTCATCAATGGAGATGGAAACGTCGGGACACTCCGGGAGGTTCGAGTAGTTTCGGGACTGCCGGCTGAGTCGAGCACGGAGCGCCTCGAGATTCTCGACGACGAAAAGCACGTTCTGAGCTTTAGTATCATCGGTGGGGACCATCGGTTGGCTAATTACAGATCCGTAACGACTCTTCATGCAACAGCGTCGGGAACTGGGACGGTGGTTGTGGAATCCTACGTCGTCGATGCACCGCAAGGTAATACTAAGGATGAGACTTGCGTTTTCGCCGATACCATCGTCCGATGCAATCTGCAATCACTTTCTCAGATCGCCGAGAACATGGCCAAGAACAGCAGATGAAGGCGATTGAAAAAAAAAAAGATCTCTTTTTTGTTCGTGGCGTAAGATCGGGTTGTGAATATTGGATCATAACACTCACACCCATCTGGGAAATTTTTGGTACCGTTTCCTCTGCGATCTCTCATCTCGATCTCCCAGTTGGCCAATGGCGGATGATGAATGTGATGGTATAATAATAATTTATGATATACGATCAGTATGCAAATCCATTTCCATTGCTTTTGAACAATGCTACTTTATCTCTTTATAGTTTCTTTTGATCGTGTCTGTGTCTTTGTTTTTTAGGGTTGTCTATGTACAAAAATGGTGTTTGTCCACCATTAAATGATAATGTTAGACTTCAGACATTCTTGAATCTCTTTCATCCTTTCTTTTATGATCTATTTATGGAACAAAGTGTTTTTCTTTGATCAGAATATGTTCTTGAGAAGTCATGAGATTAGTTTCTCAAAAATAATCTCATACGGCGAAGACGATTCCAGATTGAAAGAAGTTTTCTTTTTTTTTTTTTTTTTTTTTTTAAAGAGGCCAAAATTTTTAATTAAGGGAAATTAACAAAACAATCATTGATCTTTCATATCAATGAAAAATCAACCACTAAACAATTTTTGGCTAACAAATAAAATACTGAACTATGAAAAAAGAATTGAGCAAACATCGCGGTTATGTTTTCCGTTAAAAAACATTGTCTTTCCGCTGCGGAAAGTGAGCTTTGAAATAGAGCTCACGAAAGATTACTTTCCTTATAGGAAAGACTATTTTTTGCAGAGTAAAGACGATTTTTTGCATAGTAAATACCACGTCTTTACAATCAAACTGTGAATTCTTTTAAGTAATTTGACGATATTATTCTAATAAATTATTTGAGGTCCAATGGCTTCACAATAATTATCTATGTACTAGAAGAAGCCTATAAAAAAGCAGAAATTCTTAAATTAACAATAAAAGAGGTATTAAACACAAATCTATCGAACCCACTCAACCTTAAAATTATATGAAAATAATGACATAATTAATTTTGCAACAACCAAATAAATTTATGTAGTAAGAAATGAGTTAGAAGACATTTTCGACCGAAATCTTCCTACTCTTTCATTTTCAAAGTAAGTTCGCTGTTAACAGTGATGATTGCGTAGTTTATTTTTCATAATAGAGTGTTGTATTTGTAGCAAAAATTGTTTAGTGGTTGATTTATCATTGATATCATAGTTCAGTGATTATTTTGTTAATGTCCCTTTAATTAATTATTTCATATAAATACACTTTGAATTTTTTCTTATTTGTGTAAATTTTTTATGTTAATCGAGGTCAACTTGCTCGTGTTAACTTAAATTTTATTGTCGTACATTCAGGTATGTTCACTTGTAAATTTTTCATTAAAATGGTCAAATTAATAAAATTTTAAGTTACGGTGTGATTCAATATGAGAAAATAATATTCGGTGAATTTTATTTATTGTGGGTTAAGTTTCATAACCATTGAATTTTTGAAGAATTGAAATTAAAAATGTGTATTTAATATATATAATATTATATATATTAAATATTTTAAATAAATAATTTTTTTTTAAAATGAAAGAAATCTTTCCTTCATTCTCTCATCAGCGCATGGAGAGAGAGGTGAGAGAGAGAGAGAGAGAGAGAGAAAAAGAGTGTGTATAATTGCACAAGATTGCGTTTCTAGACTAGGTGTCTGCGCCGGTAGTCTGTGGCTGGACCTTGGGCGTTCACGGTTGGGTTTGAACAACCATTTTAGAGTTCCAAGATTGCTATGTAGTCCAGACGTCCGCAGAGGGATTTCAGGCGTCTGTTTATCATTCCCATTTTGTTTAGGGTTCTAGTCTTGGTTTAGAATTCATACTTAGCACTAGTGTTTCAATTGAGATTTTGACGTCAGCTTTGTTTTAGGTTGAAACAATATTCTGAATTTTGATGCCTAATCCCCATAGTGTGTTACGAGCGGTTTGTAAGGCTTTCGTAGTCATTGAGGTAGAGATTTTATACTGTATTGAGGTAGAGATTTTGGGCTTAATTTCATATTAAGATTCTGCTTCATCTTAGCCTTTGGCTGAGCAATCGGGATCTTTTCAAAGATAGAGTCGTTTGACCCAGTGATTCTGTTATGCTCACCTCTGGGTCGTGACAGAGTCTGCTTGTTAAAATGATAAAAAAAAGTTTTCAAGATTTGAAATTTATGCATATCAAACGCATCATAGTTTTAAAATGAAACCATAAAATTAATTTTTACATACATTGCATATAGTATAAGTTTTTTATTGAGTTAGTCACTCACCCCAAATGACTTCTTCCTTCTCAAACAATGGTTGAGATGGTGAAGAGCGATAATTAAAGTGCAAATCCTTCCATCTCTCTTTTTTTTTCTTAAGTGATTAATTGTCGTTCCTTGATGAGAATTTTTCTTTTTGTGACAGTATTTAAATCATGCGATATTGGGTATTTGATATTTTATTCCTGCACAACACTCCTTGAACTTAATTGTATGATGCACTATCTTATTTTCCTGTAATCGCTATGTAAACTATAATCCATCTCATGTGGGCTAGATCTCAAATTATATTTAAATCTTTTGCTACAAATCAAGTTTTGGGTTGAACAATCAAATCGTCTTCAAAAATCGAAGAGTTCGATTTGAAATTTCTGTTAACACCACCTCCGAACTCGTGACAATTTGTTGGGTCATATAACTTTCATATATTATTATCCTTCGAATATACAATTTTTTATTAGTTGTGGTTATATTTTAACTGAAATTCAATAAAAATAAATGCTAGTATTACATCATTGATGATCTATGATTATAGAAGGAGCTCACGAATTAGAAATACGTTGGAAATATATAATATATTTTTTAAAAAGAATAAGAAAAGTGGAGACACACATGATAATATAATTTAAGATAGAAAATGATAAATTAAAATTAATTATTAAGCATGTATTAGTAGGATTGGAGTTGCAGCTGGTGCATTACAGCATGCGATCATCTTCTTCAAAAACAATTCATTCAGGCTTTCTGAAATAATATAATTAATTCATTAATTTAATCAAGACTCGAAAAATATGTTAAATTTGAATAATGCATTGAAAATAGTGTATGCATCTGCAAGTTGGGGTCTCAACTTGTTAAGAAAACAAAGCCAAGATGGTCCCTTTTATCTACTCTCTCTTTTATTTTTTAATTTTATATAATATCCACTCTCTCTCTCTCTCTCTCTCTCTCTCTCTCTCTCTCTCTCTATATATATATATATATATATATATATATATATATATATCACACAA
>CM039471.1:1663614-1723807 GCA_022433065.1 Begonia loranthoides
GAAAAGAAAGTTAATTTTCCAGTAATAATGTTTAATTATGAACGCTTTATAGATGATATTAAGAAAAGTTTCAGTGGGGCGCTCTTCTGGGCATTGCATTCCATTAGGCGACAAATGAAGTGTAATAAATGGTCATGCAGTAAAAAACAAAGCTTAGTAATTCTGGGTGTTTGAAATTGAAACGTGTAATCAATGTACCATCTCTCGTCTGTCCTGATTCTGATGAATTGATAAAACCAGCCTCCATGTCCAGATATCAGATGTGCTTGTTCTTAGCGAGGAGTTAAGGATGAACGTCAATAGACTCACCAGTTAACTTTTAGTGCCAGTTTTTCTGTCGTCTTCTTTCTTAAATACTTGTTTATTATGTACGGATTTTGTTTTGTTTCCATGTCGCCCTGTAACTTTCTTCGCAGTAGAGAGAGAGAGAGAGAGTAATGCTGTCAAAAAGATGATTCCCTTCCGTAAATTTCTGATCTTTTAAAAGTCAAATTTTATTTTACACAGAAAGCTGCCGTGGAGATAGAGGATGCCACTTCGGGTATAAAATTAAGGAAAGAAAAGCTTTGTAAATAAGAGCTCATTCCAAGTATCTTGAAGACCAGGCAAGCACCAATGCACGCAATCAGCGTAGCTCACTGGGTTGGCTAACTGCTCGGCTGTCAACGGACTCCACTGCTTCTTGTAGATGGAGGTGTGAGCATCTCTTCGATAACTCGATAGCTGAGTGATGTTGAGAAATGTAATTGGGTGTTTCGAGTTGCTGAATACTTCTCCAATCACTTCCATTATACTTTTCCTAGAATCCGATCCCCAGTAATTCGGATCTCCGATCAGTGTCGTTTCGTTGTAGCAGTTGCCGCCCTTTTTGCCTCCCCAATCCACACTCCTGCCAATTTCTAATTTCAGCAAAGAGTCTCCGTTTTGAGGAAATTATAGAGATTACTTACTTTCCATGAGAAGGAGACATGCTTGTGAAGAAGACCCTCGTCTTTTTCGGGTCCATGTTCTTTCTCACCCATCTCATCATACTTTTCATCGCCATTCGATAAGCGTCCTCGGTAGACAAGTTAATTATATCCTTTGCTTCGTCGTTGAAAGAGCCTTGCCTGAAAACTCAAACCCATCAAGTTTCTAAATTACAGTTGAAAGGAATCCAAGAATGACGCTGTAGGGGAGAAGAAGAGAGTGTACAAGATTTTCATTTCCAGGCCCGTCATCCACCAGAGATAGGTGTTGAAGACCAGCACATCGACACCTTTCCAATACCGACCATGCTTATTGATCGAACCTCTCCGCACAATCCTATCACTTATTCTATGAACTATTGCATTATCCGAGTTTGATTCCAAAAGAAATGGCGCCCAGTAGAACTCAACCGTCGCATTGTATTCCTGAAAGGAAAACGCTAGTAAAACAGTGATTTCAAAATGAAGAGAATTCAAACGGTGGTACAGAGAAGGCGATGATGATGGGTCACCTTGGCCTTAAAAACAGTGAGAGAATCAATGGTTTCCATTGATTTGGCGTCTTCGGGTATAAGCGAATGGAGAAGGCAAACCATGGAGACGTACTGTCCTCGATTGAGGGAGTCGCCCACGAACATCATCCGCTTCCCTCGAAGTGCTTCAAGCATTAATGTAGCATTGAAACTGAAAATTATCCCAAAAGAGTCAGACGTTAAGTCATTTCAGCAAAACCCTTTTATCGTTGCTGGCTCCAATCAAATCATCTCTCCATTAACTTCAACTTAAACACACAACATGACATGAACAGACAAGACTGATCCGATTGGCATCCAATTTTTCTAATGCTGTTTGGGTAATTTTGAAAAAGATTTAAAGAAAAAACAAGCAAACTTTCCCACATAATCAACAGATAGATTCAATTGGGTGAGGATCCACGTCCACTTCAACCACCGAAACCAAAACTCATTTGCTGTCACAAATTGAAATGTTGACTTTGTTATGGACAGCAACCACAAGGTAGGTGGACCAGAAAAATATATATTTGTATGGTGGAATAGGTCAAGAATATAAGCATTTGGAAGGTGGGGTCGTAGTGTGGGGGGGAACAAACCTTTTTGTTGGATTTTCACCCACTAAGTCAGTCGTTTAATCACTTGAAGAATGACTACAATTACCAACAGATACAGTTAAATTTAATTTAGAGAAAATTAACAAAACATTCACTAAATATAGAGTTAATGACAAGTCAACTAGTAAACAATTTTCGCTAACAAATAAAACACTCACCTATGAGAAATAAACGGAGCAACCATCGTTGTCACGTTTTTTGTTAAAAATTTTAATTTGTTTCCGCAGTAGAAAAGTCAATGACTTACTTTCCGCAGCGAAATACTAGTTTTCGTAGCGGAACATTTTCATTCCACTGCATTCCGCTTCGAAAAGTTCTGCTATGGAAAGTTTTCATTCCGCTATGAATGAAAAGTTTTCGTTCTGCTGCAGAAAGAATTGCTTCTTTAGCAGAAAGAATAGCTTTTGCTATGAAAAAAATAGCTTCCGCAGTGGAAATGAGATCTTTACACTGTGGAAAATATTCTTTCAATTCTATTTGTTGAATTTTTTTTTGTTTTTCAATGTAGCAGATAATAAATTTTTCGGCGAGTTTCCTAAGTGAATCAGAAACATGTTTATCTTGTAGTATATTGATTTTTCAACAAACATTTAACTTGGAATCTTCTATTTTGATACCAAAATTGATTTTGAATATGTTAACGTTTTTAAAATCGATTTTTAGGCGAGTTTTCTTAGTGGATTGAAAACTTGTTTATCTTATAATACATTGATTTTTTATCAAACAGTTAACTGAAAATCTTTAATTTTGATACCAAAATTGATTTCGATCACGTTAACTAGAAATATTTCATTTTGGAAAGTCTTCTCGTTTTTAAAGTTTCTTTCAACAAGTTAAAGACGATATTTATATCGTTCATTTTCCATAGTTGAATGTTTTTTTTGTTAGCGAAAATTGTTTAGTAGATGACTTGTCATTGATCCCATAATTCGATGGTTGTTTTGTTAATTTCACTTTAATTTACTTAGTTTCATTTTTCAACAAATAAATTTATGACGTTGTATGATTTTATTAAACTTCATATTTACTTAATTTGTTATTTAATTAGTTTTCTATTTTGATTTGTTTCTCAAATAATATAAGTTCTCTATCTACCTTAATATTTTAATTAGCTATATTTCTTTTATATTATGATTTAAAAGGTTTCATAAAAAGTATTTCTAGTAATAGTTGGAATATTTTTTTGACAATTAATACAATAATCCTTATTTTGATAATTATTTTTTTAATGGCAAAAGACAGATCTAATAGAAAACAAATCACTAACGACGAAAGGTGGTTCCATAGAATTAATAAACGGTTTGACCAAATTGA
This sequence comes from Begonia loranthoides, assembly GCA_022433065.1. NCBI lineage: Eukaryota > Viridiplantae > Streptophyta > Magnoliopsida > Cucurbitales > Begoniaceae > Begonia > Begonia loranthoides. Next base: position 1,667,026 of record CM039471.1, read on the forward strand.
TCAAAACCTCGTTGTGCCAAAAAAATACTCTTACAATCTCATATAAATTGTTATTGTGTTTGCTGCTGAAAGAAGATATGAACTTATGAAACAACGCTTAAATGTCAGAAACTTTTACTATGAAGACGGACGAGAGTGAAGAAAACAATGGTCAATGAAAAACATATTGCGATTTGTGAAATCTTAATATAGCAAACCACTACTAAATTCTGATTAGAAACCAGTCGGCCGTTGGCCACAGTCAGAACAACAAGTCATCATCTTCGATTTGTGATGACGATTGACAACGACCATTGTTTAGTTTCAAAAACGAACCGCCCAACCACAAATGAATTTGGCATATTGTTGGTTCTGTGATTCTAGTATCGAATCATGAAATTCAAATTCGAAAATGCAATTTTGCTTCTTTATATACCTTCCAACTTGTTGATCATTGTTTCCAACAGAATGTTTTAGCCTATAATTGTGTTAAATTTGAGAATGATGATAATTTTTTGAACGAGATAGCTAGGGTGTTGGGTAAAACAACTGATATCTTCGACAAACATGACCTCAAAGCAAATGTTTTTTCAATATTAAATCATCATAGACGACGACGACGAAATATGACGAAACAACATTTGGATTCACCAAACTTAATTTTTGAAACAACAAACACTGGATTTAAGAATTCCTTAATTTTTTTTGGGTTATGAATAAGAAAACTCTATAAATAGTTTATGATAATATTTTTAAAAATAATTAAAAATTATCATTACTCTACTCTACCAATAGTCTCATTTTCAGTGCACCAAATATATTCCAATTTCACGGACTATATAATCTTAAACCTACCCAAGTCCTTTAGCTTAGCCGGAACTATATTCCGCCGGCCGGCCAGTCCGGCAAATATCGATTTTACAATAGAAAGAGACTGAAAATGTACGGCCAGTAGCTGGCCTTCATAAATAAATCAGTCTGTAAGGCATTCGTTGTTGTTGTTTTTGGCTTAAGCTGAAGGGGACAAGGTTATGGTTTTAGATGATTAGGGGAGCCCAGAGCATCAAAATCACCGAAAACGTGATTGGAACAAAAAAGAAAAAGGAGTTTTTACGACAAAAATTAAGAACTTAGATAAGACTGCATTGAAAGAAGGGCAGATACCTGGGAAGAGAACAACCGTGTGGTTGCCATCTCCACAACTGGTAATTCTTATCGGGCCGACCACGTTCCTGGCAAGTCAACTGGGGCTGAATATAAGGACACTCAGATTCCTCATAAAGTGGACGATTCAACTCGTCCCTGACCCAGCTTCCACTGAAAATGTCGCAATCCTCCTGTGATTTCGCGATAGCAAAGGGCAGCTTCTCCCACTTCTTCTCTAACCCAAAACAAAACCCATCTCAGAAAATTAAAAATCGAGTTTTCGCTAATATCAGAGCGCTTAGCCAACTCACCGGTTATCAAAACGGAACCTGCCGGGTCGGAATCAGAATCTAGCTGAAACTGCTGGCTAAAAACGCAGACGAAATCCTGACCGTAGAGGATGACGACGAAGACTAAAAAAGCGAGTAAGGTCAAGAGGTAGGGGGAGACACGAGTCTTTCTGAGAACGGAGGAGGAAAAGAAAGGTGACTTCATGTGAACGTGGGTGTGCCTTTCAGTTTATGATGCCGGAATTTGACAAGCAGCTACGTTCCTTCCGTTTGATTAATATAGTCATATAGAGAGCCTCGCAGGTTGGACATATCTATTATTTTATGCTAACAAAACATGATTAGTATGAAATTAATTAACTCAATTATCCTACCTGTTTGAATAAAAAAAAAAAGAAATGGGTGCGTCTGCGTCCTACGATGATTGGAAGGAGGAGGTTAGCTTAATATTTTGCTTGGCTTCAAAGCGAAGGGTTGAAAAGTGATGGAAATCTTTCTAATTTTTAATGCAAAAAAGAGAGCTGTGTACTATTTGGTAAGACATCCATGTCTGGTGGTTGCCGTTCTTCATCTGCCATGGAAATAGCAGCTGTACTCCTCCTAAAACTCTACCTCAGACACTAATTATACTTTTTTTCCAATGTCTGATTACCTTAAGAATAGTTGTTGAGCTCGGGAACTCCTCCTGTACGGGCGGGCCGGCCAGAGTAGCTCTAGGCTTGTTAAGCTCATTGGCCCGGCCGACATTTCCGACATTGCTAGTACTGGTTTTCTTATACACTAATCCATTTTGAAAAATTTTAGGACTAAACACACACGACACGTCACTTAAATTTGCTCTTTGAGGCCAGCCCATCTTTGTTCTTATTCTGTACGTAAAAGAAGAAACTTCACTTGGGAGCATTTGCGTCAACATCAGTCCAATCAAGTTTACAACAGCAAGATGTGTGTCATTTTCATAAGAGGTATGGTGGGTGATTAATCTTGTTTTGCTTGGCATCTTTCAGAATTCACCATACCTAAGAGTAAGTCTCCCCCTCCTAAAGTCGCAAGTTTTATAGAAGACAAACTTGACTGCAAAAATGTAATTTGAAGTTTTGCGTCAAAATCAGCCCAGAAAATGGACTTGCAAAAATCATATAACTTGCTCTACTTGGTAGTCTTGGGATTTACAATTCAAAGAAAGTGATACGCGGCAGTCTATTCCTCCAGATGGGGGCGTGGAAGAGGCAAAGGAGCCATTATTGAAGAAGAAAGCTTTACGGAATTACGGTAGATGCCTCAGCATATTGATCGAATTTACCCAAAAATAAACTCAGAAGTTGACCGGAGAGTAAGAGTTCCGATGATTTTGCGTCGGTCCCCGGAATTTCTGGATCAGGGCCGCTCCCAAACTCTGAGGATAAAGAGATTATTGAAGACGTATAATTGTATCACATAACCAAAGTATACGGCGAGTGCGAGAGAGAGAGAGTCGTACTCGTGTTCTGTGAGGCACAGTGGTCCAAAAATCCAAATTTGGGATAACCTGAAACAAAAGGAGACTAAATCTTATTACACGCCTCAGTGCCTAATATGTAACAAAGAAAAATTTACATAATTTCAAACTAAACATAGCAAGAACGCGTACTTCAATGCCACGAACTCTAAGAAAGTAATATCGGTAGACTGCCCCAGCCAGAAGATAGCCTCCGAAAAGGCATAACACCCTGCAAATGGAGAAGTTATAAAAATTTCTGATACAATCTCTGTTTTTCTAAGAAATGAAACATCGATCAATACAGAAACAAGGAGCAAAATCAAATTCAATCCACAATTCCAGCAAAAATTGTCAAGCTTTCGAGTGGTCGGGAGAGACTCTCCCAACCAAAATTGATTCTTTTCTTCCGGAATCCCCCCTCCTCTTCCCCACACATCCACAAAAACACTCCCCCAACCAACACAGGCAATACGCATTAAAAGTCCACTCACCCACAAAAACATGTAACAAATCACAAGAATCACAAAATAAATCATGATAATAAACCAAATAAATCTTTGTCCCTCTTTCTTTCTTCTTGCATAAGTGAACTTCACCGGAGTAGAAGTATCAATTTCCCTCGAAGCTATGCAGGTACCTAAATCAATATCCTTTAAATCAAAATGAAAAGTGAAGCAACATAACGTCGTACGTGATCAGAAAGGTGCCAAACCAGCCCCAACCTCGTCCATGAAAAGGTAAAGTCTCAGCACAGCCAGAAGGATGCTTCAATACAGTAGCCTGTCAAAGCTTTTAAGGATCATATCACTAATACAGCGAGACAACCTCGCACCACACAATCAACATAATATTTGAACTTCGACCATAGTTTCAGAGCATTGACATTTTAATGGATGGAATCTTTTAGAGAATTCAAGAAAGTAAGAAATGCACAAATTACTCACGTAATCACAAGACCCTAATCTCTTCACTGAATATGGTACCTGTAAAGGAGAACAATGGACTCAATACAAAAACTTTATTCAATTTTACTTATGAAAGAGAAAATAAAAAAAGAGATCTTGAAATTCTATGAAGTTCACCTGAACTCCCTTGGTATCACAAATGACAGACACAGATAGCGAACAATTGACCTTTGAGCCATTTCTTGACATCTTAACAACAACACCAACGTGGGGATTTTGTTTGTCTACAATATTTATAACAAGGGAAAAACGTTCAATCTTCTCCTCTTGAAACAAGAACAAGTAAGCGTTAGAAGCGCCTTAGAAAGAGTCGTAGGATATTTTCTTATGTATATAATGTCATAGCCAAGCTACACTATTGAGTGAGAATAAGAACAATATCCTATTTTAAAGTTGAATTTTCAAAGCGACAACAATTGTTGCTTTTTTTGGTAATTCGAGACCAGAATTCCGTCCAGTCTACAGCTCCTCCAAATGTTGTCATGATATATTAACCAAAAAAAATCAGGAATAATGATAAAAACTCAAACTTACCAAATAGGCTAATATCATTGGCCGAGGCATCACCAACACAAGTGCAGACATCATAACCTGCATTCCCGTGGGTCCACTTAAAAGAATAAGCAATTTATTTTTGGACAAAATAAGATGTTTTAAAATAGATCAAATCCTTCGTCTTGATAGGATTTTCCCAAGGAAAAAGGAATATAGAATGATGAGAGAAATTCTATCAAGTTATTACTCCCCCAGCGAACATTTTTCAGATCGAAATTCCAAGAAACACTCCGTGAAAAAGTTTCTTCATGGCCACTAGTTTCTTTAGGAAGTATTTGTAGACATTTTTTTAATGATTAAACGACTAAATTATGTAAGATACAGTAAATTCAGAGACAAATCATCCAATTGCTTCATCAAATCATTCTAAATGTTAATATGACCATATATCCCATATAGCTGTCTTGATAAATTACCATAAGTTCCAAAAGCTTAAACTTGTGGATTGAATAGTAATTTAATCATTTATATATTTAATGGAGTTATTTTTTTGACTACGTCGAGATTCGAACTTGGGATCTCTGTTTATAATACCATGATAAATTACTAACAATCTTAAAAACTTTAGCTTTTAGATTAAGGAATAATTTAATAATTTATGCATTTTTTAACACTGTCAACTTAGATTCTCATACTTATTCAACTTGAAATCAATATTTTACCTTCTATATTGTTTGCCACAAGTGCACTACAACCCATCCCACAATGTGATGAACCTCTAGAGTCCTACAATGTGGATGTTAAAAACCAATAGGAAGTCATTACCTTATAATAAGATCAAGATAAGTTGACAAGGAAAAACACTCAAGTTCCACATGTTTTTTTTTTTTTGATTAGAGGTAAATCATGCTCTCTAATGACTAATCTAAACTATTTTGTGCTGAAGGGGAAAAGAAAGAGAGGAAAGATAATAAAAAATAGATGACAATAAACTGTAAGCGCCTACCAAACAGCCAACACACAAAGGCGCGTCGTGATTGAAGATCATCGCATCGCAAAGCTGATTGAAAGACATAACAGAAAAGAGTAAAATGGGTCGAATTAGCTATGTCTACCAGACAAATCTTGTAGTTCAGCTTAATATTACTACTACATCTGTGAAACCGAAAAAAGAATAAATTAGCCGATGTATAAGACAAGTTTTTCGATCACTATAACCTGATAAAGCCCTGCCTACCTGAAACCAAAGAACAGTTTCATTTACTGCCACTTTGTAGAACCTGTCAAAAGAAAGATCTAACGATAAATGATGAGTCACGAAAGTGGAATGATAAAGTAAATTCTTTCATCCTCCAATAATAAAGCATGCCACATTCATTCTGAATTGGTAATTTTCTTTCAGTTACAGTCCCATCTAATTTTCCCATGAAGTTAATGCCACTTTCAGAACCCTTTTTCATATCATCTCCTAGGAACACCCAACGCCCTCATCTTCAACAAGTTTTTAGCCGCCCATCAAATGCTTTAACATCGTGCTTATGAGAGAGGGAGACTCTTGAGTGCATACCAAAGACGCAACTCAACAATACTGAAAAATCAGAACAAAGAATGCATTTCCAATTATTCTCTCATTAGAAATCATAACAAGTTTACAGCGGATTACGGAAACTCTCTGAATGCATTACAGACACCAAACCACACTTTTCCCGAATGAAACAAAAGAAAATCGCGAAGAATTCGTAACAACTCGTCCAAATCATAAGCATTCACATCACAGCACAACATCGACAAGCAAAATAAAGTTCAGCTGTATCAAGAACAAGAAACACGAGATTTGGGTAAACAGTGTCGCGAATCAAATCAAACAGAAGCGCCAGGAGAAAGTACCCGTCTTCACTCAGAGCTCCATGCGGGAATTTTGGGGTGGACGATGCGAGGCTAAAGCTGTAGAGCTTGTTGTTGACAGGAACGCTGAGTTCGCACGAAGAAGAAACCAAATTCAGCGAAAAAATGCCGCGTATAAGCATTGAGAAAAAGATAATCCATTCATGGAAATCGCTTCTAACCATCATCGTTCTCCTCCTACAAAAATTATCTCTCAGATTTCATTTTCACTCCCGTTTCCAGCACAGAAACGAAATGGTGGGCTAAGCACGATGCCACGATTAACAGTAAAAATGGCAAGGATTAGCAGCACTGTTTCCAAGAAGATTTTCTTCGATTGACAGAAAAATCTCGCATTACAGACTTAGCTTTTAGTTTATTATTTCTTTTATCATGCTAGATTAAGTTAATCTGATTAACGATGGAGGACCCCAGTTAGAAATAAATAAATCTTAAGGGCCAATCTGTAGTTAGCAAAAAGTTTAGGGATGAACTTACTGTTAGAAGTAGGGGTGGGCAGGAACCGCCCAGAACCGGGAACCGACCTAGAACCGCGGTTCTGGTTTTGGTCCGGTTAATGGTTCCAATAATTTAATTATTTTCGGTTCTGGTTCTTATGAGTTTGGTTTGGTTTGGTTCCCGGTTCTTTGGGTTGATAACCGACTGGTACCGAGTCTGTCTTCAAACTATATATATTGTGTTTTGTGTACATTCAGTCTGATTATGGAGTGGCTTTCGCTTCAAGCCTTCAACCTCGTTTACCCTCTGGCCCCGCCTCGCTTTCTTCTTCTGGAACGAACGATTACCGGCTCAGTCTTGGTCGCTTTCTTCATCAATTCTGTGCTGTTCATCGCCTCGCCTCGCCTCACCCATAGCGTCGCTGCTCCTGGATTATGTTCTGTTCATCGCCTCGCCTCGCATAGTAAGCGATTATGTTCTGTTAATCTTCATCAATTTGTTCTGTTCTGTTCTGTTTATCTTCATCATAGTCTGTCCAGTTTTCAGCACCTCGACGTTGAACAGCACAGAATATTTAACGAAAATCGCAAGAAAAGTACAGAATATTTGTGATTAAAACTGAAAATAAATTTTGAGATCAGATGTGGATGGTAAAAACAAAGTAAATGTAACATCCCGATAATTTAAAGATGAGTAATTATTGGAATATTACCAAGGACGTTTGGAACACTTAAACAATGAACAATTTAGTAATGTTTTCCCCGTATGCGTGATAAAATCGAAGTGTCGAGATTTCAAAGATAGATCATTTTGTGATATTACGTGTCTTTTGGCGATGTATTTAGGGAAAAAATCAAGTTGAGTGAGAAAATATGAGGAAATGTGAAGAAATGAACCTTGCGAACGCTGGCTGGAGAAGGGCGGACGCTAGATTTGGCATCCGATATGAATCTGTATTAAGCTGGTGTGTCGCAGACGACACATGCGGACGCTGCGGACAGCATAATTGGAGTCCGTTATGAATCTGTCCAATTGGATGTCATGCGGACGATACGCTGCGGACGCAGGAATGGCGTCCGCAACCCGATTTCGGACTGTGAGGACGAATGTTTAGGACGCTATTTTTGTGTGGTTTTAGACTTGCGGACGACAGTACGGCGTCTGCAAGCGCCCGATTTACAGCAGAGCTGTGAAATAAAAATTAGAAAATTAGAGAGAAATTGGAATATTTGGATCTAATTGGATAATTATAGGGGTATTATCAAAGACGTAATCGTCAATTATCGTCGAGCGATATCTGGAATAAATCATAAATTTAAATTATGATAAGAATAATTTAATTAAATGAAGGATTTAATTAAATTAGTAAAGAGGATTTTAATTGGATAAAAAGATGATTTAAATTAAAATGTGATTAATTGGACATATGAAGGGAAGAATTGGATTATTTGATAGAGGATTTAATGGATATGGTATAGTTGAGATTAAAATGTTAAAATGTGATTAATCAAAGAATAAATGAAATAAAATAAAATAAAAACAAGGGGGAGAAGAATTAATGGGGTGTTTGCCTTGCTGGAAAGGAAGAGAAGAATAGAGAGGGAGAGTGACCCGAGAGAGGGAGAGAGCAAACGATCGGGTGAGTGCGCGATCAGAGCTTGCAACGACGAGCGGCGAGTGGCGACGGCGACCCGTCGGGAGCGCGGCTGTTGGTGGCGTGGGTTCGTTCGGTGGAACGGTCGCGGGCTAGGGCACTGGATCAGAGCCCGCCGGCGACGAGTTTCGGCATCGAGCAATGTTTTCCATTAGCGTTTCGGGAGAGTGTGGGTGGGAGGCTCAGAGAGGGAAGAGGCTGAGAGCTGTGATCTGGAAATTGGTACACGAGCCTTCTCTGAAATCGAGGTACAAGGAAGAGAAGAATGGTAACGGTTGAATGTCAAAACGTGTTAAAGTTTCAAGGTACAAGGAAGAGAAGAATGGTAACGGTTGAATGCCAAAACGTGTTAAAGTTTCAAGGTAAGGAATGAGTTGTCTTGGCATTGTGCCCTACACCCAAGTAAAGTGTGTGTGAGTAGTTTCGTGTCTAATTTATTCTTGTTATGATGACTAATGAAATGAAAAAGAAAGTGAATTATGCTAGAGAAGAATAGAGAAAACTACGATTGAACTCTTTACGGGTTCCATGAATGATGAAATGAAAGAGGAATGTATGATGAGATTGAATGAACGAAAGAACAAGGATTTTAAAATGCATGAATGGTATAAGTCAATTTAGATTCTTATTGTTTTCTTTAGGAACCCTATGATTTTAGTTAAATGCAATCTAACGAGCATGATTTTATTAAATTGGTGTGAAGCAAAATGGTGATAAACTTTGTTTACATAGGAAAGGTATGTTGAACTCTTTCACTAGACCCTTATGCATATGTTAAGAGATTTAAGCACAAAATTATAGTGTGCACTAAATTAACATTTGCTTAGTCTAATGAACAAGTTTAGTTAATGACATGTGCCGCACGTTACTTTATTATTTTATTGTGTTCATGTCATTTCAATTATTGTGATTCTTTATATGCGCAAATTCAAGTATAGTATGTTTACTTCAATATGCTTTTCCCTTCTCATTAAAGTATGTTATTTCTCACATATGATTTGTTTGCCAGGAAAAAGTAGATCGAGTCCATGATAATAGAAACCAAGTAGGGGATAACCTCCGGGGAGGTACCCACATGCATAAGTGAGGAAAATGAAAAGACTATGAAAAGAAAACAAACCCAAAAAGGCGGGTATATGCCGGAACTAGGGAGTTGGAGTAGATGGGTAGTCCGGATCTAGCCACAGAGGGCTAGTTTCCGTACAGCTATGTCATCTCAAAGGAAAACCTCCAATCTCCAAACTCGATGTACGAGTTTAAAGAACGAACAAACCCAAAAAGGCGGGTATATGCCGGAACTAGGGTGTTGGAGTAGATGGGTAGTCCGGATCTAGCCACAGAGGGCTAGTTTCCGTACAGCTATGCCATCTCAAAGGAAAACCTCCAATCTCCAAACTCGATGTACGAGTTTAAAGAACGAACAAACCCAAAAAGGCGGGTATATGCCGGAACTAGGGAGTTGGAGTAGATGGGTAGTCCGGATCTAGCCACAGAGGGCTAGTTTCCGTACAGCTATGCCATCTCAAAGGAAAACCTCCAATCTCCAAACTCGATGTACGAGTTTAAAGAACGAACAAACCCAAAAAGGCGGGTATATGCCGGAACTAGGGAGTTGGAGTAGATGGGTAGTCCGGATCTAGCCACAGAGGGCTAGTTTCCGTACAGCTATGCCATCTCAAAGGAAAACCTCCAATCTCCAAACTCGATGTACGAGTTTAAGAACGAGATAGAACGAACAAACCCAAAAAGGCGGGTATATGCCGGAACTAGGGAGTTAGAGTAGATGGGTAGTTCGGATCTAGCCACAGAGGGCTAGTTTCCGTACAGTTATGCCATCTCAAAGGAAAACCTTCAATCTCCAAAATCGATGTACGCATTTAAAGAACGAACAAGAATAAGAATGTAATGAAAGAAGTTGGATTGGTGGCCCCATTCCAACAAGAACTAAAGAGAGAAATGCATAATTATTTTTCCCCTATCCTTACTGAGCGTAAGCTCACGTCCTTATTTGTGGTGTAGGTACAATGACGAACAGATAGTAAATGAATGAGAAGAAGATGAAAAACGCATAATGACGCAGAGATGAATGATTTCACACGCACAGGATTCGGACTGGCAAGGCAAAGACAAATGTAAGGTAACGGCTATGAATAAATGAAAGAAAAAGATAAAGAAAAAGATTACGAATCAATGAAGTAATGGTTAAATTTTAAATGGGTAGACGAAATGTTTGAGTCGCGTAGTAATTCCTTTAAAAGATTTCTTATGCTTCCGCCATGATTTTCAAATGATTATTTTTAACGCTTCCGCATAATTAATAAGTTGGTTTTCATGATGAGTTTTCATAAAGAGCAGTAGCGATTCGGATTTATGCACTCTGATTGTTTTAAAAAGAAAATTTTAAATTTTTACGCATTTTAATTGCTTTAAGAAAATCCGGGTCGTTACAGTAAACATTGCCTTCAATTTTTCAGAATGGAAGGCGGGATGGATAATTTTTCTATGTTTACCCCATTTAGCTCCTCTATAGGCAACAAGACCGGGGCGATTAAAGCAGCTTGAGGATGAACATCAGGTTTCTCAAACTCATTAATGTTGGAAAGCACAGCTTTAATCATCTCTGGTTCTGCGATATTCACTCTGGGTTTAGGTCCAACCCACGTGAAAAACCTCTTTCCTGCATTTTTCCATATTTTCTAGGTAAGCAAACAGATTTGAACGAAGAAGTGTGAGATAGAGCGAGTGAGACTGCGAGTCTGCGAGAGGGGTGAGAAATGAGAATAAGATGCATATCAGAATCAGACAAAAATGCTTTCTAAATTTAGGAAACGGGACCGTACCAGAACCGAGTGTCGGTTCCGATTCTGGGTCCGGTTCCTACGGTTCTTGGTTCTGGTTCCTAACACTCGGAATCGAAAACCAAACGGTCGGGTCCGAGACCTCCGGAACCAGCACCAAGAACCGATATGCCCACTCCTAGTCAGAAGTATGCCATCAATTAATTAGCAAAAAGTATAAGGATAATAATAACTATTCAGAAGTAAGTGTGACGTTATTTCATTAGAAAACATATAGGGGTAAAAAAGCAACTATCAGAAGTAAGTGTTCATTAATTAATTAGCATTAAGTATAGGGATGAAAGTAACTATCGGAAGTAAGTGTGACATTATTTAATTAGCATTAAGTATAGGGATGCAAAAGTAACTATCAGAAGTAAGTGTGACATTATTTAATTAGCAAAAAGTATAGGGACACGAGTAATTATCAGAAGTGTGCGTGCCAATGTATTCAATATTTCGAGCGCTTTCTTGACATCACCTAGGGAAGCTATGGACGCCGACTGGCGGAATCCCGATGGCGCTTTGACGGACACGCGCTTCTCCGATCTTCAACCGCAACTTTCCGAGTCTGTTCTGGAGGCGTTAGCCCTCGCCGGGTTCGAGTTCTGTACGCCTGTTCAAGCCGCTACGATTCCCTTGCTGTGTAGCTACAAGGACGTAGCAGTCGATGCCGCCACTGGCTCTGGAAAAACGCTTGCGTTTATAGTCCCTCTAATCGAGATCCTTCGCCGCGCGTCTACTACTCTTCCGAAACCTCATGAGGTCCAGTTTTGATCGCGATTGTGTTTTTTTTTTACTAAAGTATAAGTTGTTGTATTAGATAATTTCCCCTAAATGGCTTTGAAATATTGGATTTTGATTTTCGATTTTTTTTCCGATTCCGTTTTGTGATGAATGGACGAGTGACTATGAGCAGGAAATGATATTGTCTTCTCGTTTATGCTGTTTAAGCTTCAATCTTACATCAATTGTAAATAATGTTTCTAGTATAACTCACTCTGTTATCTTTTTTGTTTAGTCTATCACATTTGTGATACACAAACATGCAATGTATTTTGTGTTTGGAGTGTTGACGAAAGTTTGTTTATGGTTCTTTGCTTGTTTGTTGAAAGGCTTAAGTTGCATCGTTTTAGGTGATGGGAATCATAATATCACCAACAAGGGAGCTTTCTTCTCAAATATACCATGTCGCACAGCCTTTTGTTTCAATTTTATCGAATTTTAAGTCTATGCTTCTCGTTGGAGGCGTGGAAGTGAAAGCAGATATGAAGAAAATAGAGGAAGAAGGTGCAAACTTGTTAATTGGCACTCCTGGTAGGCTTTTTGACATAATGGATCGGATGGATGTCTTGGATTTCCGAAATTTCGAGGTACAGTGCTGTAGTTTCTGTAGACAATGAAGTCTATTAATTTAATCTAGAAATGACTGATGACAACTATTAGATTAGTTCCTCAGCCATGTCATCGGTATTAGTTTTTGCAAATTACAGTTATCAATTCCTCCTTAGAGGATTCTGTTTTGACGAATATGACTCATCTTGTACTTCTGCTTAGATCGATATCATGCTTTTATGAAGCAGGTAGCCCAAGCTTCTTTTTTTCTGAAAGGATGATAGAAATATATAGGTCTAATTTGTATTATGCATAAAAACTAATACTGCATAAAACGTAGTTGTGACACTTGTTTATGACTTCATATTTTTTTAGATTTTGATTTTAGATGAGGCGGATAGACTTTTGGATATGGGGTTCCAAAAGCAACTTACTTCCATTTTATCCCGTTTACCGAAGCTTCGTAGAACTGGTCTCTTCTCCGCCACTCAAACTGAGGCTGTGGAAGAGCTATCTAAGGCAGGGCTTAGAAATCCTGTGAGGGTTGAAGTAAAAGCGGAGCCGAAAGTGCTTTCTGATTCATCATCAGCAGCAAAACTCCTTGCATCTTCAAAAACGCCTTCTAGTCTGCACATTGAAGTACGCAATTTGAAATTTTAAATTTTTACCATCATTTTTATTTTTTATATTATGTATTTTTGTGTGCTTTAAGCAATACATTTTAAATCATTGAGGATGATGAAGACGCAAGTTCTTTTCATAAGAAGATGCTGGAGTAAATCCCAGGGGCTTAAATTGTTGTCAACTTCATAAAACAGTTAAAAGTAATTATTGTAAAATTAAAAGGCTGTAGTTTAAGAATAATGTTGCTTTTTGTTTACGCAGTATTTGGAATGTGATGCAGACAAGAAACCTTCACAGCTTGTTGAGTTCCTTATAAAGAACAATTCAAAGAAAATTATAATGTAAGTTGTTCTCATTAAAAATTTTTCAACCTTTGATCCTTTCCCTTAACTATCGAGGATGACATATTTCTTATGCAGATACTTTATGACATGTGCTTGTGTTGACTATTGGGGAGTTGTTCTACCTCGTCTAACTGTTATGAAGGGTATGATTTTGGTTCCCCTTCATGGAAAGATGAAACAGGTGAAACTAGTTGTCATTGTACTTGATATATACGAGATATTTGTTCATGAGTTGAACTATTGATTTCTGATGTGGTTAAAATTTCATGCTCGATAGACTGTAAGGGAGAAAGCATTGGCTTCATTTACATCCCTTTCAAGTGGTGTTCTTCTATGCACAGATGTTGCTGCCCGTGGACTTGACATTCCAGGTGTTGATTGTATAGTGCAGGTGGGCCGCTAACTTGGTAGTTCTGGTTCATATGGACTGCATTTTCTCCGTAGCTGTTCTGATATTTTAGTTTATGTTTGGATGTAGTGAGTGATGCTAGGGTCACCCTGTACAATTTCCATGTTTTAGTTACTATTTGTGCACTTTTGTACTAAATTGAACACATTTATTGAAATGTATGAATGTTTTTTTTTGCAGTATGATCCCCCTCAAGATCCAAACGTTTTTATACATAGAGTTGGTCGAACTGCTCGGCTGGGTAGACAAGGAAATGCCATTGTTTTTTTAATGCCGAAGGTTCACTTTTTTTTTTTATCTTTACTTTCCTTCATTTTCAAATATTGTGAACTATGGTATTGGTAGCAATCTCGCCTCCATCAGGAGTGCTGTTTTTGTTTCTTGTTATTTCTTCTTTCTTCATCATTTCGATTTTTTCATCAAAATATTTTAGGAAGAAGCTTATGTAGAGTTCTTAAGCATTAGAAGGGTACCTCTTCAAGAGAGAGAATGCTTTCACAACGCATCCGATGTTATTCCTCAGGCAAGCTCATTTCTTTTTAGAATCTGCAAACATTTTCTTACTGGCTCTTGGTTTCAAAATAAAAAATGAGTTCTTTTATTCACTGTATTTAATTAAAAATGCTTAGATAAGGAATGCAGCAAAGAAGGACCGTGATGTTATGGAAAAGGGACTGAAGGCATTTGTTTCATACGTACGTGCTTACAAGGAGCACCTTTGTTCTTACATCTTCAGGTATCTAAGCTCTTTTTCTGTTAATTTAATGTTATTAGTCGCTCTTTCTTTTGCTAAGACTGTCTTACAGATGGAAAGAACTGGAAATTGGAAAATTAGCCATGGGCTTTGGGCTGTTGCAACTCCCTTCAATGCCTGAAGTAAAGCATCACTCACTTTCTAGGGAGGGTTTCATACCAGTTGAAGATATTAAGGTCGGGGAAATAAAGTACAAGTAAGACCTCTTCACATCCTTTTCTTTTAAGAAAAAGATACAACTTGTGTTAAAGAAAAGGAAACATAAGCATAAAAATGGAAGAGAGAAAGGAAAGGATGTCTAATCATCTTATTACATGATCTCCTGCACAAATATACTCTCATTGGAAGTGGAAAGACATGAACTATCTTATAAGGCTAATAGATTTCTGGCTTATGAATGCACTTAATAAGATTTTAATTATTAGATATTCAAGTATTTGCCTCTTGTGAGTTTTGAAATTTAGGGATAAATCCCGTGAGAAACAGCGACTGAAAAATATGCAAGCAAAAAAGGAGGTAGCGCTGCAGCAAAAATCAAAACCGCAGAAAGTCAACAAGAACCCACCTGCATGCACTGTCATGAGGAAGAAAACTGCCAGACAAAGACGTTCTACGCAGACAATTGAAGATGAAGATGAGTTAGCTCGGGAGTATCGACTGCTGAAAAAACTGAAAAAGGGTGCTATTGATGAAAATGAATTCGCAAAGTTAACTGGGACAGAAGATTTGCTATAAAGTTCAATCTAACAACCATCTTTTTCCTACTCCAATATGGATGCTTTTTGTTTCTTGAAATTAGTGCTCAAGATACCAAGAATTAACATTGTCACCACAAGATAAAGCAGGACTCAATTGTCGATTCAGCAGCTGATCTTTAAGAGGTATCCATAGTGTTTGGCATCAAGGTCAAGTCTAGTAGCTTATGGATCCATGCTTTGCTAAGTGGTACTTTAGAACTAGTGTTTTTTTTTTTCTGTATATTAGTTATTAGGTGTTGGAGATCAATGTTATGAGTTATTTAATACATGCTGTACTATGAACAGATACTAAATTGAGTGATAGTTCATTCTTTAGCAACCCATCTGTCTGTTAATTCTTCTTGTAGTGTCTCTCTCCTTCCATAGAACTGGTAAGTAGAGCACCACCTAAGCTGGATTCTGGTCCACGGGAAAAGGGCAATTTTAGGCTAAAAACTTGGAATTTAAGTGTGTTTCATTAAACTTGACAAATAGATCAACCTAATTTAACTCTTTTGTGTTTTTTTTTTTATCATTGGGTGTCTGGATCGTGCCTCGTCATTGCTGGCTAATGAACCAAGACTTTTTTTATCCGAATCCAAAGAAGTTTGTATTATGAAGAAGGATGATTTACACATTCCGAAGAAGTCTGAACCTTGAAATCCTGCAGCAATCTACAAATAATTGAAAAACTTTGTTCACACGAGTTACGGTCATAATCCTGGATTTCGCTCAGCTCAAGTAGTCACGAAGATCGATAACAGATCAAGGCTCCACCATATATAGATTAACACAATAGTTCGGAGATAGAAAGTGTACGTAAAACAGAGGAGTTTTTCAGCAAGTTATTGACGTTGAGGGTTGACTGTAGAAGGCAACACCTAAAACGGATCATCTCTCTCTTCCCCCCTGCGGTGCCACGTTCACTTATTCGGAGATACATCAATCGTCAACGACTGGGTGTTCTCCGAAACCTTTTCGGCTTCATACACGAAACCTTAGGAAACCTCTTTCTCTACTTGACGATGTCTGAACCTAGCTCAGACCCAGAGTCACGGTCTGCAGACGAGCCTCCTCCTCCATTTGATCCCACCGAACCATCTATACCCATCTCTTATCCCCTCAAGACCCTGGAAGAACTCGAGTCAAGGTCCTATTTCCAGTCTTTTCACTACCCTTTTAACATAGCCAACGTTGATCTTCGATCTGGGCCATTGCCTGATAGGCCTAGAATGCTCGTGTGTCACGATATGGCTGGGGGGTACGTCGAGGATAAGTGGGTTCAGGGCGGGACTAACCCAGAGGCTTATTCTATTTGGCATTGGTCTTTGATCGATGTTTTTGTCTACTTCTCGCATAGTTTGGTGACACTTCCACCTCCATGCTGGACTAATACAGCTCACCGGCACGGCGTTAAGGTATTTAGAGTTACCTTGTTTTCATCACAATATTCAATAATCAGTTAGATTCAGTTACTAGTGAAGATTAATCCATCTTATTATGAATTTTTTTTACATTACACCGAACTATCAACATTGATTCGAGTTGAAGCCGACATCTGAAACTGAAAATGAAGATCGCGGAAAGCTTGTTCTATTCGTACTGCTAAAAGCAAAATGTTGGATGCTATCTTTGTATGTGTTTTCCAGATTTGTTCGGTTGTTAATTGGTCGTGTTTGGATTTTGGATTGAGGTGGGCTTGGTAGACTATATATCTTCTCTGTGAAGTTTGATTATCTTAGTTCTCTGTAATGATTGAAAGAAAGCAACTCTTTTGTTATATGATAAAGGCAGTTGCTTTAGAAGACTTTACTTCGTCATAATTTAAAGTTGAAGCATTTTCTTTGAGTACTTCTGACGGGCCATATTGCCCAATCCTCTGTCAAATAACTGGAATTTATTTTCTTTAATTCAATTTCGCAAACCCTAAAGATCATCCATTAGCAACCAGGGTATGATGCATTCAAAGCCATATTCATTGTGATTATTGATTTACTTACCAATTGACATATTATCATCTATCAAAACTCTCTTTACTCTTATACAGTAGCTTATACCATGACACATCAGTAATATTTCCAACGAGAGATTGTGATATTTGACAGGACTTAATGTAGGCCTTGAATAGATTTTCCTTTGTTTGAAATAAATTGCCGAAGATTGCTTTTCGTAGATCCTTTGATGAGTATTTGTCTTTTAAGGTACTAGGAACTTTCATAACAGAATGGGATGAAGGAAGAGCTATTTGTGATGTATTATTTTCCACAAAAGAGTCTGCTCAAATGTATGCTGAACGCCTCGCTGAGCTTGCAGTTGCATTGCGCTTTGATGGATGGCTGGTACTTAGCTTATCAAGTATTTGTGCTCTTTTAAAATTTCGATCTTAGCTTTACTCTATTTACCTAATGTAGATCACGATAAGGGTAAAGCAATCTAAAAGAACATACAAGGTGAAACTGTTTGGAAAAAAGCTTTTAGTTAACCTTTTTCCTATGTAGATAGAAAAAGTTCTGATCTTTTGGCAATAGAAACATCCTTAACAGATACTAGAAACATCTCTTTTCGTTGTGCATATATAGACAAGGAAGCTCCCAATTGAGAAGGGAAAGTGTTCCTTTCCCATTTGACCAATTAAATCTAAATGCACTTGACATGGGTTTTCTTTTGTTTCATGGTTGACATAGATTTTGTGGCTTTCAGATTAATATGGAGGTCAAACTAGACTTGAAGCAAATCCCAAATTTGAAAGAATTTGTCAGCCATTTAGCCCAATCGATGCATTCTTTGATGCCAGGCTCTTTGGTTATATGGTGATTCAAGAAGGATTTCATATTCTTCATCACTACTATCCCTATAAGAATGTCGTTGTAATCTGCATCTAATCTATGACTGTTCACTTTGCAGGTATGATAGCGTTACAGTGGATGGTAAACTTAGTTGGCAAGATCAACTGAATGAACATAATAAACCATTCTTTGATATTTGTGATGGTATATTCATAAACTACACATGGAAGGTAAAGGGTTCTCTCTTCCATTAAATTTTTTTATCCTTCTAAAATAGAGACAAGGAAAAACTTGGCATCTCGTCTGCCATGCAGGAGGATTATCCCAGAAAGTCAGCTGCTGTTTCTGGTGATCGAAAGTTTGATGTCTACATGGGCATAGATGTATTTGGGAGGAACACTTTCGGTGGTGGGCAGTGGAATGTAGGTATTACAAAACCAGGGAATGTGTTCATACTTCCTGGTTATATGTTGTCAACTTTATGGGAAAGAACCGTTGGAGGCTCTGCATTTAGTGCTTTGAAAATAAATCTACTCATTAAAATTGAACTATTTTTTTAGACTTTTTCATTCATTCTGAGAATTAAATTGTTCTCAAATTTGATTGTTGAAAGTACTAACTTTTTGATAAAATAACTATTTGATACCAGACAAATGTTGCTTTGGATGTATTGAGGAAGGAAGCTGTTTCAGCTGCCATATTTGCTCCTGGATGGGTCTATCAGACTGATCAACCACCTAACTTTCATACTGCTCAAAATCGGTAAAGATCAAATTTATTGATTGATTTATGGTTTGATGATCTTGCGATTTTGGAAGCTCTGTTTTCAGAAGTTTGTATTTCTTATTGCATAGCCAACCTTTGAACTTTCTATGATCAATATTTTAAATAAAGATATTGTTCTAAATTTTGCATAGGAAATTCTCTCCTTTTAATCACATTAGTCCTTTCCAATACTTATCAAGTCCATGTTGAATCTTCACATTCATGCACTGGGATCATCCAGTTAAATAAGTTAAGTTTCATTCCTTTGGTTCCGGCAGCTGGTGGACACTTGTGAAAAGATCTTGGGGAATATTGAGAAGTTATCCTCAATCACTGCCATTCTACTCTAATTTTGATCAGGCAGGTACCCTGTTTAACTAATTGTTCCCAACAAAGATGAACAAGCATCCAAAGAGACACCATATCTTACTTCTACAGCACCATTTAAGAGACTATCGAAAAGACGATGCAATGCCATAATGCAATTCGAAGCCTCATTTAAAAAATGGGAGGTGATTTAAATAAGCTTCTATTTGGCAGCTTCATTTGTTGTTGATGTGTGATTTCAGCCCCATAATTTTAGTGAAGATATTGAAGTAGATATTTTACAGGTGTCAACAAAATTATTAAAAAAAGGCAGCAATGAGTTTTTTGATTGACGGAGTCTGTTCAACCTTTTATTTGCATATAACTTCAATCAAAAGCTCAAGGGTGCAGTCTAAATATTTAGACTATTTTTTCAAATTGGTGAATTACAATTCTTGAAGTTTCAGTGATTAGCTTCACTGGAAACCTTGTTTTCTTATTGTTTCAGGGTCATGGTTATCACATATTCGCAGATGGGAAGACAGTACGAGATACGCCTTGGTTTAACATATCTTGTCAAGGGCTCCAGGTATGTGCTACGCCTGGTGATTTCATTTTCTTTTCCAAGTTTTTAGATTTACGATAATAAGATTTGGAGTTATTAGTTTAATGCTGGATTATGTTTTGAAAATCAATGCGATTGCTAATTTTGGCCATGATTTGTGTGTATTAATTCAACGTGGAATTCTTGCATGTCTTTTTTTGTCCCACATTTGAAGAAATGACTGATAATTCCTCAGACCCTTTGATGCGAAGAATGTACCAGTGAACTTTGATCGTCATATAGTAGATGTGTTTCTCTACCTATAGTTTTTTCTCAAAAGGGTTTTTTCACGTAAATTTAATGTCTCACATTCTATTTTCTTTTTTCGATTGTTGTTCGATTTCTAACAAGTATCATAAAGAAAACAATACATTGACTTAATAATTTAAAAGTTCTACTCGATCATGCAATGTGGATTGAATTCCACAGTTTGCATTTTCACTGTGGATACTGTCAGGGTTTTTAGTTTATGCCTATTACAGATTTATTGTTACTGCCATTGATATCAAGCTCATTCGTGTATATGCATCGGTATCTATAAATTCCATTTTTCTTACTCTATTGAAAATCATTAAACTTTTGCAGCCTCTCATTGAATTTACCGACTGCTCAGTTTCAGATTCTATCAAATCTCAGATTGAGTAAGTTCGTACTTCACATATTATATGTTGTGATTTTATTACTTATCCGTGGGTTCTATACAGCCGAACTTGAATGGTTATACACCAGATGAAATCTATTTGAACATGTTCAGTAATACTATGAATACTATATGATAGTTTACTTTCATTTTCCAAAAAACTTGTCTATAATTTGCGTCACTGCCTGAGTTTGGTAGATTTATCGAAGATGGCTATAGCGGAGGAGCATGCGTCACGTTTGATGGGACTGTTACAGACAACTCATTTGTCAAAACAAAGCTTTTCCATGTAGAGATTTTTCTGGATGATTCTCCTCTCCACTTTATCTACCATGTAAGCTATCTTCTTTCTTTGTTAGTTAAAGCTGTAGACATACCTTTCTTTACATCCAATTGAAACATTAAATTCCCAATTATGCAGGTTAAATTAGGAGGAAATTCTCTTTTAGGCCTTTCACTTGAGTTTTCTTCAACTGAATGTGAAAGAAAGTCAATCCTTCTTGTTCCTACGAAAACTGATGCATTCCGTAGTGTTGATGATGTCATTGAAATCCGACAACTTGAAAAGCCAAAAGCTTCCCAAGAATGGATAGTAGAAGAAGGCAGTATCCAAATGACTGGATATAAGTTAACAGATATATATGCAGTTTGCTATAGGTCGATTCCCGAGACTAATGAGCTGATACAAGATATCCAATTGGATACTGAGCTTACTGCCAAATATTATGCAGTTCTTCGTAAAATTGTACTAAAATCTTCAGCAAAGAAGTTGGGTTTCCCACTTCATACTTCTTGGTTGGTTGAGGCTCGATATATCAGCTGGACTCCAGGTTTGGAAGGATCAAAAAGACTCAATCTTAAGATCACTTGGAATTTGAAAGATGGTGTCGGTTTAGCATTCCCAAGCTACAACATATATGTTCAGAAACTGGCAAAACAAGAGGATGGTAATTTGAATCCAATGGCCGATGAAGTACGAGAGTATCTTGGCGTGGCTAATGTTGAAGCGTTTTACATTTCCGACCTTGAAATTCCTCCCAACACTTCAAATCTCAAGTTCATAATCCAAGTCTGTGGTGCTGATGGAAGTAGCCAGAAACTGGATGAATCCCCATTCCTCTTGTTAGATGCTGAAGGTGAGTAAACTGGAAGTAAGCTATCGTAGTATTTCTTCTGAGAAAATAACACAATGAAACAGATCGATTTCCATTCCAATAAAAAGTGATGATTTATATTATCAATGGCATGCTGGTTAAGCTGTGTTAATGTTACTTTTTTCTCCAATAATCTGCACATTATTTTATCAGTTGATTCTTAAATCCTGTCTGTAAATTGCATACTCTCACCCAGAAACATTACTCTGTGAAATCACTAGAAGAAAATGTACTTAGCATTATGAAGTCAGCCGCTTGGAAAAGACAAAAGATAGGAATCCCAAATGTAGAACTTTTAGGTTGCTAGTTGACTAAAGAAGTCGTGTCTTTTCTCATTTTCAAGAAAATGGATTTATCAAATACTCTGCAACTATGAATCGTCTCTCAAGCTATATCAACTTGGAATCTTTTAGCACGCAGACGAATCAAGAAAGATATAGAACAGAGCGTCCGTGCCTTGTTAATTAATTCTAGACTAGTTGACAATTAGAAGATCTCTCTACTTGTTATAGAAACTAGAACAGGATTTCAGGGTTGCATAAAAATAATGTCATGCCGATTAGAAAGCAAGGAATGGTCTCAAATACTTTTCAAAGTTGCGCAGTCTGTTGAAATTCAGAGGGTTTTGTTTGCATCTGCTACGAAAGTCAAACCCTGTTGAGTTTGGGGTATTTTAAATACAGGACTAGGAATGAATGGAAAGACAAAAGGCACCCATTAATTCACTTTGGGCAGTTTGATGACTTAAAAAAGAAGAAGAAATAGAAAGAAATGGAGATCGAGAAGGGATGAATGGAGGGTTGTTGGGATTAGAAATTGTACTAAAAACAAAACCAGTCCACCGTTTGGACTGACTCTCCTCGAGCCCTCAAAAGAAGGGCGCCCTTCCTTCTCCACTATGTCTTCCTTTGTCTCCATTACGGGGCAGGAATTGAAGTTTATTGGTCTAGGAAGATCTTTTTGTCCTCTTTATCACAGCAAATCTGAATGTGACTCTTCCTGAACCTACTCTATTAACCAACTCGAAAAGTTCCATGCATCAAACCACAATTTGGTCTAGCATAACACCAAGAAACCCTTGAGCAATTGCCCAAAACAAATCTCGCATCTGTGGTTTTCTGTCAGCCGCCTGTTTTTGGGGTAAATTAGAAACAAGTAAAGAAATGAACTTTGACTGGGAACTGGTGAGTAAACAGTAAACTTTCGTTCAACGGGAACCTAGAGAATTTACACTGAAATCAAAATTTCTAGTCACTTCGCTTGTCAGCAATCTCTTTCTTTGTAGCTCTCAATTCAAGCTCTCTCTCTCTATTATTCTTCATGTCCTCTCTCTTCACCTAGCTGTAAATAGTTTCTGTTGGTACAGTTTGATTACTCGCAAAAAGATTGGTAGGATTTTGAAGTGTTGATCAGTGATAGAGTATTTCATAGACATAAAGCTAGAAAACAGCTACAAAGTGAGCTATACTCAGAAAGGTAGATTTGATGGGGATAGAAGAAGAAAAAGCTTCTAATGTTTGTCTGTCAGAGGCTTTCCCCATCACATAAAAAAGGGTAAATGAGGAATCTTTTTAATGTAGTTGATGGGTTTTGTTTAAACAATACTGGTTTTGATTCGACACATAATTGCAGAGAAGAGATGAACTTAGAAAATAAAAACTCCCATTTTGTCTTTACTTGTGTACTAACGCTGAACTTTGATCAGCTCTACACGTGAACAATAAAAGTTTTAAGACGCAACTGCCCAACTTAGTTTTATCTGATTTTCATATTGTTTATCCAATAATTGCTTGTTAGTTTGCATTGAAATCTTGTAAAGACAAAGCCACCAAGAACTATTTGTAAGGAAGATTAATGAAGTTTTCTTCTGCAGTATGAATTTCCTGTCATAGATATTTTTGTTTATTATATTAGATAAGGCCCACCGACAGTGATTAGAATTAATGGAGAGATTTGTTTAAAGTTAGACACAGAAAATTCTAGATCAAAACTATGTTTCTGTCTCACATGCTAACCTAAAGTGGACCCCATCAACTTTACCCTTGTTTTAGTGCTTCTTCATAATTATATAATCATCTGATTACAGACATTTTTTTTCCTGCAACTAAAAGTTCAAATCTCTCTCTCTCTCTCTCTCTCTCTCATCTGATAAACCTTGCGGAAAAGATGGGTTTGATATCAGTCATTAGACAGAGAAAATGAAAAAAAGCCTTATATTGATCAACTAAGAAACCATGTCGTGGCTGAAAAGGCTCTCCCTTTTGAGAGAGTCGTGGATTACATTAGTGGAGGAAGCAAAATTGAGATACTGGGGGAGATTATTTGGGAGAAAATTATAAGACTTGTCATCTGGGTTTACTGGCGACGTACTTGGCAGCACAGCCATGGGCTCTTGTTGCATTTGGATGCACAGAATCTCCGCCTGAGCCACTGCAAGTTCCATTTGAAGCTGAGAAACCTGGCTTTGAAGATAAGATATAGCTCCTACGCATCCATAGACTGGGTCTCTCATTCTTGCATTAGCTTCATAAACCAGACTGCTCACTGCATCTGCTCTCTGATGAATTGGAAGCTCCTGATAAACCATGAAAAAAAATATAAAAAAAAAACAGAATGTAACCTAGAAGTTCGACTTATCTAGTTGTTTTTCTGTCTTTATAAACAAGACAGTCGGAAGAAAAAGGATGGTTTCTTTTTCTGTTAAGTAAAAAAGAACTCAAAAAGGAAGAGACTAGGAATAGGAGAACCTGCAACATTTTGCTGATGTTGCTCGCTCCGAAAACCTTGTGAACAATGGCAAACTTATGAGGGTCATCAGAGGGAAAATAAGGGGCGAAGATGCATTCCTTTGCACATCGTCTTCTCAAAAGCTTGCAGGAGGCACATGGTGAATTTCCACCCATTTTCGAAGATTTCAAGAAAGAAAGAAAAAAAAAATGGAGGAATCGGGTCTATCAGTAGCTGGAAAAACACAAGCTTTTCAGTGTTTGGACTTGAAGGAATTAGGTTGGAGGGTCTATTATTTATAATACCTGCGAACGTGGGGTGGGGTGCCTCTCTCTGTGTGGAACAATCATTATTTTACTGGACATAATTTAATTAGTGATAATGTATTATTATTAAATTTGGTCTAATTAGAAGGTGGAGCTGGGCCAGTTCTTGATCAGAGGGGATATCAGAAGCATCTTCGTGCTACCGTTACAGTCAGATGTGATTGAATACTATGTAGATCAAACCCATTACTTAGCCACATCTGTCAGTGCTGATTGGTCTCCCCCTTCATCAACTATTTGTTGGAGAAAAAGAAGAAGGCAGTCACTTTCTAATTTCTATTTTATATGGAAACGTGCGATGGGTCATAAAATTTCTACGACTTTTTTTCTTCAAAAGTTTTATATTATTTGATTTTATCCATGTTTTCAGCAATACAGTTTCTTCACTTCTTTAACTGCAAAATAGTTTTCTAGGTTTGAAATTTGTAATAAATATCTTAAAAAAATCAGCAAGAATTATCAAGATTATGGGTAGATGATGCTAAGAGTGTATTAAATCAGCAAAACTTTAGAAAATTTCATGAATGCATTGCCATTGTTTCATGCCTCTCTCTTTTGCAAGTCATAATCAAATTGAATAAAGCTTGAAGATTGTCATTTTCTGTGCGTAAACCCTAGACTGCAACATAGAGCATGCTATGTGATTTCCAGCATAAAAAAGGGAGGTCTCCAGATTGACCCTTTGTTCAATTAAATAAGAGAGAAAACTTTATTGAAAATGTAGAATTTCGGGGTAGCCATTAGTTTTTATAACCTAATCCCAAGCTATAAAAGGAAGCTCTTAAAGTAGGCAGGTTGCTATATCGATAGATAACGAGTTTGATATTTGAGGGTAATGAGAAATCTCTTAAATGGAATCATACAGATAAACGCAGAAATTAGGGTTGCTCTTTTCGAGTACGTTTCTCGAGAGGGACATGTAGTTGAGCAAAACCTAGCAGTTATGGTTGACCGCCGAACCCTTATATTGGGTCGGCAACTCTCTAAACTGTATGCTATCCACGTTCTCTCTCTCTCTCTCTCTCTCTCTCTCTCTACCAGTCACTGTCTGGAACTGTGCGTAGGCCGGGTTGATATGAAAGAAAACATTTGTTAATATTGTCCAGAAACCCTAAGCGGAGAGAGACCATTAGAGAGAGACTCAACGTGAATGTTTTTCTTAATAGACCCACAAACATTCACGTGAAATCACACAACTCTCCCCAAACCATTACTCTCTTTAAGACGACCCATTTATTTAACTCAACCAGCTTTCACTTCCCTATACCTGAATTTAATTTCTCACTCGCATTTACATTCATGCACACATTATATTATATGCCATCATTTTGTAACGGACAGTTGGTGTATATTTGACCTATTGTCTTCTCAAGGAGGAAGCCAACAACCCAGAATTGTTTTCTGATTTCCAAGAAGACTACTGGTTTGTAGGTTTTCTATTTTTTACGCAGCTGATTCTTTCCACTTGTAAATGATAGTGATGGAAATTGTGATCATTCACGTTTAATCAAAGATTGAATTAAATATCGCAGATGAGACGATCTCAGAATTATTGTACAGAAGATTTTCCTACCCTGTGGCATGGATGATTATTCCACATCACATGGTGTGCACAAGTTTATGGGATACTGCTTGATGATTCATACAATTAGAAAACCTAAAAACACACAACCCACCATCAATTTAATGAGATCCTGACATGATCAAGTTGATTATGAGCAAGCAATATTAGTATTAAAAATGAAACCCATTTCGAGGGGGAGATTAATTATATAAATTGAAATTCGTATGACTTTGTAGAACCCTATGTCATATGCATTTATTACACATCACATGATTCCAAGCTTTTATTTTCTTCTGCAAACTAAAACATGGCTTTTCTGTTCCCTTTCAGCGTTCACGTTTGTCTTTTCAGTGAGAGTGAGTTAAGAATATAAAAAGGGGTGGTTTCTAGTGGAAGAAAGAAGACTTTTGTTTGGCACTCCTTCCCCTCTCTTGATGAAAACCACAAACCCAAGCTCCTATGCATTATTTCTGCAGAATAGTGGTGCACATAAGAACTAAAGCTCATCGTGAAAAATGGGAATTTTTATTATTTCTAGTTAGAGTTTCATAGCAGATAAAGGAGGGAGAGGTTAATTAACGAGACGATGATGGTAGAAGATGAAAGACAGAGAAGCATATAGGGTTTATGCAGATAAACAAAAGATTGGATTGAGTGCCATCATTAATGATGGCTTTGTCATCACATTGTACATGTTTAAAGACCCTATAAGCTCTAGAAAGAAGAAAACACATTAATTACGAAGAAAAAAAATAGAGGAAGAACCATGCTGTTTCTGTTTGGTTTCTGTGAAGAACATGTTTTGAAGTTTTGAAGAGAATAGATTATGAGGGAAAAACAGACATCTTCACCTCTTTAGAAGCGAAAATACGAGCCCTCCAATGTCAACATTAAATGTGCATCGTGGTTGTCAAGATTCATTTTCGAGATGCTTGGTTTTCTGTCATGATAATGCTCTTCGTATTGATCTTCATTTATTTTGAGCTTTTTTATTTGTTTAAGTTAATCTCTCTCCCTAATGTGTCTCAGTCTTCAATTCCATTATTTACAGATATTGTTTTTCCAGATTATGGGTGCCCTGCCAGATAAACTAAAATTCATAATCTCTCACTCTCACAGGGAGAATGGCCCACTCCTCAACTTCATTACTTGTAAGCTGTACTGATCCACAGAAAATGGACTGAACCGAAGCCATTCAAAACTTCTTCAGGCCCAAGAAATTTTAGGAAGGAGATGGGTCTCTGACCAACTGTCCCAAGGAGAAGAAAGTGGACAGAAGGATCCAGTAACGATGACTGTAACTATCGTCTGAATTTTAAATCCATAGTATGGAGATGTGGCGTTGGAATCCTGGACTCCACCACCCATATCATGATTCATGATTGGCGCAGGTGAGCCACGCTCCCATGTCCATAATCTCAATTCCAGCGTTTCCGCGTGTAATCGAATCTTAGAGTTCTCGTCTATCCTCTCCCTCCTTAATACTCTCTTTCTTCCATTTGCATTTCATCTTTCCGACGGAAAGATTCACTCTTCCTGAAAGCTCTTGATTTTCTCTTTTCATACTCCGTTTTTGTTTCTCTTTTGTTCCGTTTCTGTCCCTGTTTGGGTTTTCAATCATGATTCTCTGGGCAGCTCCATCTCTTTCTCTCGTGGGTGACAATCTGGGTCCTCTGGTTTCATCTCCTTCGCTAACAGCTACCTCCTCTTATTCGTTTTCCCCGCTAAATGGATCGCCTGTTTCATCGTCCTCAATTTTTCGACTTCCCCCTGTCAAAAACAGAATAGGTTCAGTAGTCTGTGCTGCAAGCAATGCCAATAATCGCCCTCTAACTGGTGTTCTTTTCGAGCCATTTGAGGAGGTTAAGAAGGAGCTGGACCTCGTTCCTACTGTCCCCCAACTCTCAATCGCTCGCCATAAGTATTCTGAAGAGTGTGAAGCCGCTGTCAACGAACAGATTAAGTAAGTTTCCTAATTGGTCTTCATTTTATTCACTTCAATTTGTGGGCAATCATTTCTCTTCTAGAATATTCATCTGCACTGCGAAGTTATGCATCTTGACTATTGAGCGTACTGAATGAAAGTGCTTTGTGTTATTCGTTGGGATGAGTCTGATTGTATTTTGGAATACTAGTGTGGAGTACAATGTGTCATACGCATACCATGCCATGTTTGCTTACTTTGATAGAGACAACGTTGCTCTCAAAGGCCTTGCTAAGTAAGTTTTGAAAGTTTCCAATTTGACTTCTCGTAGCTATGCCTTCTTCTGATTGAAATTATGCAAATCGTATAACTATGAAGGTTCTTTAAGGAGTCAAGTGATGAAGAGAGGAACCATGCTGAAAAACTGATGAAATACCAGGTAATTTGGAGATTTAGGACGGTTCATGATCATCCACCTCTTGTTCTTTTTTGGTCGATACCTTAGCATTTACAGATCTTTCATCCACTTTGTCGGGAAACTTACAGAACAAACGAGGTGGGAAAGTGAAACTGCAGTCCATAGTGACGCCACTGTCTGAGTTTGATCATCCTGAAAAAGGAGATGCATTATACGGTTTGTTTCATTGCTCCTTTTAGTCTGTTTAAGCATTGTTGTCTATTGAATAATCTATACGTATGTGCGGATTGTTTAAACAGTGCCGAGTTACTGCTTCTCGACCTTGCAATCAATGCATCTAGAGTCCCCTTCTGTATTGCTACATGTTCTTTTAAAGTGGAAGCAACTGAGTATGATTTTGTTTCAATCCAGCTACGGAACTCGCCTTGTCTCTTGAGAAGCTGACAATTGACAAGTTGCTTAACTTACACGCAGTAAATCCTACCTTCCACTTTGCAGAAATTGCCGATGGTGGTCGTGATTGACAATATCTATATTGCATTCTTTGATCATGCTTTATCATCATCATTTTTTGTGCAATAGGTGGCTGATCGGAGCGGAGATGTTCAGCTATGTGAATTTGTGGAAAGCGAGTTCTTAAGTACGCAGGTAAATAAGAGTTGTTCATCAATGCGACAAGCAAACCAGATCATAGCTTCTGACTTGACTTCACAAATCGTTAACTTTGCAGGTGGAGTCCATCAAGAAGATCTCAGAATATGTTGCTCAGCTGAGGAGAGCGGGCAAAGGACATGGTAAGAACCAAAATATCTTTGTTGTTTCTTTCTTCTACACTCGACAATGGAAACTGTAAAAGCTTCAAAGATGAGACCATTGCAGAGAGTTAGAAGTGTTTGTGGGTGTGTTGAATTTGCAGGAGTCTGGCACTTTGATCAGACGCTGCTCCACGACGAGGCAGCTGGTTAAGGTACTTCAGCATGAGGATCAACGAGGGGCTGCAGTTACTTTTGGACTGAGAATCTATGTTTTACCATGAAAATAAACAACTTTGTTTGGAGAATGTTGTCTTCCGCAACCCACTAACCAATCGAACAAGAGCCATCCACAGACAAAATGTTTATTAAAGATGATCAAACGTCTTTAGCCAGAATGTTTGATTAACAAATATTTATTTTTGGGTAATTATCAATATCAACTTTGAAGTATAGTGTATTTTGAACGGACATCTTGAACTTTTTATTTTTGTTATCTAATTCTTCGAAGTTTGAGGTGTTAGCAATGATATCCTCATTGTTATAGGGTTCATTAAATGACAGATATCAATGTTTCTGTAGACACCAATGCTTCTGAAATAAAATATTTGTACTTTCACGACGAAACAATGCCCTATATTGTGCAGGTACTGAAAATAGATAAATATCTATTTTGAGGTAAAAAATTTTCCACAGCAAATAAATCGTTTTTTCGAGTGAAATCGTACTTGAAATAATTATAGTCAAAACTTATTTTTGTTGCAGAAAGAATAATTTTCACAGATAATATTAGTTATTTAATGGACCACTTAACTGTGAACGTGCTCATTACTTACACTTAAAATTTTAAAGTGTTAAAAAATAAAAATAAAAGTTTTGAATTAAAAATAATTATTAGGGTTAAAATGATAATTCCTTAGTTTTTAATAATTGACCACCTTATTTCTTTTTCATATTCTTTTAACGGCAGAGTGCCACGTGCGTTGGTGGGATTGCTTGAGTGAGTTGGGTGCCTCTTTTCAGTTTATAAACGCAAACACAGGGAAGCAATGGACAAGGTTCCCGTCCCGCTATGTCTATTTTTCTGCTATTCTTCTTATCTCTCTTCTCTCATTCCAACGGTGAAGACCCTTTCGATGTTCGCCAACATCTAGCTACTGTCACCAGGTCCTCTCTCTTTCACTCCTTCATATCCGTTCTACTTGTTATTTTCTAATTGGGCAAGTTTCTTTTATTTTTTATCGGATACAAATTAAGAATTTTTTTTACTGATCTTCGTGGTGATTAAACTGTACAAGATCGGATATGTATTGGGACGTGCGAAACGGATCGCTTTAATCGCAATCCCTCTATTGACTGATGAGAAAATGAGGGAAACTTGACTGTAATCGAAAGTTATGATAGACGAGGAAAAGATTCACGATTAGTTTACAAATTTGAATTTTCTTATCTGCAGATATGGCGCTATTAAAGGTGTAACTGATGCCCTAAACACAGCTTCCGATATTCCAGATGGCTGTGCTCCTATTCACCTAAATCTTGTGGTAATTTGTTTCTCTAAAAATAACTATGTTCAACCCGTTTAATAATTTTTCTTCCGCCTCCAATGTGCATGCAATGATGGTCACAAAGAACCTAAAGCATCAAATGCCATATTATTTTGTGAAATATAGCAAAACATATTGGGAGCTTGATTACCGAATGATTAGTTGTGCATTGTGTGAGAATTTGATCAGGCACGTTAGGAGTTGCTTATCTGCGTGGATATGCTTGTCTTTTCTGATTATTGCAATGAGCTTATCAGGCATGTTAAGCCAATGCATTGTGAGTCTGATGCATTTCCATGTAGCAATATGCGAAGCATTATTCTTAACCAATGTCAAGTCCTTAGTCGATCAGAGTACTTGAAGATACTGGAGAAAAAAAGCCACCTGATCTCCTGTTTCTGTTTTATTTACATTTTCTTCTGCTTCACCAAATATACCCCATTTATAATTTACTTTTTTTCCATTCACACCAAGAAATTAGAAAGTAAACATAATGTGATTTTATATTTAGGCTAGGCATGGAACTCGTTCTCCAACAAAGAAGCGGATAAAAGAGTTAAACAATTTGGGCGATCGTTTGGAAGTGATTTTGGGAGTTGCAAAAGAACAGAAGTCATCTCTGCAGAAAGTTCCTGCCTGGTTATGGGGATGGAAATCCCCCTGGAAAGGGAAACTAAAGGGTGGAGAACTAGTCAGCAAAGGAGAGGAGGAATTGTATGATCTTGGAATAAGGACTAGAAGAAAATTTCCAGACTTGTTTCGAGAGGATTATTACCCGGATGTATATACAATAAAAGCAACTCAGGTATTCATTTTAAAATGAAAATTTTCAGTTATTACCTATCAATAAACTAACTAGAATGGGTAAAGTTTGTTCCTAAATTGTCTTTGTAGTGATTTTGATTTTTTTTCCTCATTTGCCTTCCACTCTTAATGAGATAGGTTCCCCGAGCATCAGCTAGTGCTGTGGCATTTGGAATGGGACTATTTAGTGAAAGAGGAAGCCTAGGACCAGGCCGTCATCGAGCTTTTGCTGTAACAAGTGAAAGTCGGGCAAGTGATATATCACTTAGGTTTTTTGACTCTTGCCAAAATTACAAGGTAGTTCACCATCTTGGTTATTTCCTTTAATACAATTTTTAATTTCACACATGGAAGTATTGCCCGTGTTATGCATTTGGAAGCCGTGTTATTGTTATATTTTCTTTTGTTTTTTTTTTTTTTTTCTGGAAAGCTTCGTATGGATACTTTGCTTTGATTTCTGGTTGCTTGAGATTGGTGAAATTTAATGCAGGACTTTAGGAAAAGTCAGGAACCTGCAGTTGAGAAGCTCAAGGAACCAATTTTTGACGAAATCACTTCTGCACTAACAAAACGCTATGAGCTGAATTTTACAAGGCAGGATATCTCTTCCCTCTGGTTTCTGTGCAAACAGGTATTACATTTTATTTTTTAAGAGCCTCTGAAAGTAAAGAAATATCAAGATTTGTTTTTCTCGCAGGAGGCGTCATTATTGGATATAACAGATCAAGCCTGCAATCTTTTTAACCAGTCTGAGGTTATCTACTGTTATAACTTATATGTACATAATTCTTTTGTTAGTTCATTGGTTATTGAATTTTTTTCTAATAACAAATCCTATTAGAATTTGAAATGTAAAAAAAAAAAATGATTTGTCAATAAAAAACTAAAATTACATGTAATAATTTTGTAACGTCTAATTGGAAAAGGACCCAAAATGTTGTGAAATGTTTCAATGCATATGTCGATTTTGCAATGAGGAATCGAATGAGGAATCTTCATTTTTTGTCACTCATCTCCAACCCAATAGTAAAATCTTGAAAACTTCGTCATTAAGTCTTGAAAATTGGTTGGAAACATTAGTTACAAGTTGTCATTAAATCTTTAACTTTTAGTTCGAACATAAATCTTGATCTCCCGAGATGAACTTGAGCTTGTAAATTGTCTTTTTTTCAAGCTATTTCTTCATGAGTTGAAAGTGAATGAAAGAAATACTGATTCTCCTATAAATTCATAGTAGTTCTATCTTTTTACGAGCAACGATCCTGGAAAAGGTTTTATGGTTAGAAGGAAATTACATTCGGTATAAGTGCTTTTTTATTTTATTATATTTATTTGATTTTTTTTTTATTTGAGGAGTGCTTCAAATGCTATTTTATGCATCTGGTATTAGGTTGCTCTTTTGGAGTGGACCGATGATGTGGAGGGCTTTGTGTTAAAGGGATATGGAAAATCAGTAAATTATCGCATGGGAGTGCCACTACTAGAAGATGTTGTACAATCCATAGAACAAGCGATAAAGGCTAATGAAGGTATGGCTTATTAGCATCATCTTTTTGTAGTTTTGGATTTGGATGACATTTCTTTTTCTCTTTGCCTGCATCAAAACTAATCAAACTTTATGTTTCTAATTCCACTGCAGAGTTTTCTTTTTCCTTTTAGGCAAGTTTTGAGACATCTGATGGCCAAGGATTTAAGAGAGAATTATTCGTTTTCATTTGAGTTTTCTTATTGAATGCTTTCAGAAAACCAAGCTCCGGGAAGTTACGAAAAGGCAAGACTTCGTTTTGCACATGCCGAAACTGTGGTGCCATTGTCATGTTTGCTTGGGCTTTTTCTTGAAGGGTCAGGTAAGTGCTTTCTTAATCTGGTAAATTTGACTGGTTTTTCGATTATTGCTTGTTGACTGTAAGGTAAGATTTTAAGATTTTGTTGCCTGATTTTTTTCAGACTTTCAAAAGATACAAAGGGAAGAACCTTTGCAATATCCCCCAAAGCCTCCTCAGAAAAGAATTTGGAAGGGCAGCAATGTTGCGCCTTTTGCTGGGAATAACATGTTGGTTCTATATAGCTGCCCCGCTAATTCCACAAACAAGTACTTCGTGCAGGTACTGCACAATGAAGTTCCCATGCCACTGCTGGTAAGACACAGATTTTTTATACTACTTAAGAGACTCTTTCTTGTTTATACTCCATAGTATGTGTATTTATTTCGAAACACAAGCTTAAAATTTGTGAAATTCCAGATAAACTTTAAAATATTAAAATGTACATGAGTGGAAGTCTGATAGATTCTCGAATTCTTGCCCTCTATTCAATTTTTAAACTTAACTGAACAGGCCTGTGATAGCTCGGATTTCTGCCCGTTTGAAGTTTTCAAGGTACAGTCATCTCTTTTATCCATAAACCAACTAGATTAGATCCCCTTTCTGGTGTTTTATGTTAGATTATTGGGTTCTTTCCTCAGGAAAGGATATTGGCTCCTCATCTGAAGGAGGACTATAATACAGTCTGTGCTGTGCAATTGGAAGCTCCACAGGAGAATCCAGGAACCAGTAAGTTTTTCTCGTTTCGTTGGCTCTCTTGGCTGTGGAATGATGATGAACGATCCGACAAAGACGAGTTGTAGTTGTTCTTACACCATCTTTTTTCCTTGTGTTAGCCTTTCCTTCCTAAAGTTGGGATCTGCCACAGCAGATTCACATGAGTTTTCACACCCGCCATATTTTTTGAGACGTGATCAAGAAATGTCACTCAAATTTTCGAAGTGTAGATCTTGTAAGTGACTACTAATCTGTACTGGTTAGTGAACTTGAGAAAGTATACTTTGTCTCGCCTCTGTTTCTGCTTAATGGGAAAGGGTGTTTACAGTTGGACAAATCTTACTATGAGTTCAGTTAATGACCCATAATTCAGTCGGGTATTGAACTAGTCATTGTTTAATTTATTAAACATAACAGAGAAATATCAATTAGAGCAACTTTTTTTTATCATAAAGTATGTATTTATATATTCTTGTGGATTATAATTATTTTTTCAATCATTATATTAGTATTAAAAATCAAGAGTGCACGAATATCTTAATCGATATAAATTGGAAAACAAATTGAATTTGGGGCGATGATATCAATCTCGACCTATGTT
Source organism: Begonia loranthoides (assembly GCA_022433065.1). Taxonomy (NCBI): domain Eukaryota; kingdom Viridiplantae; phylum Streptophyta; class Magnoliopsida; order Cucurbitales; family Begoniaceae; genus Begonia; species Begonia loranthoides. The sequence goes on from CM039471.1 coordinate 1,701,876, forward strand.
GTTCGGACAACAGACTGAAAACAGAACAACACTAAATGACTAAATTTAAAGTAATGTCACATTTGTCTTTTAATTTTACATTTTATGTCTTATCTTTTATCGTCACACTAACTTATTTATTTTATTAAAAATTAATATTGCACAAATATCTTTAAAAAAATTTAACAAACTCAACTTTGTGCGATGATGTCAACCTGACAACGAGAATCCTTGGACTAAATTTTAAATAATGTTATGTTAGGCTTTTAATTTTGTTTTTTATATATTTATTGTTACAGTTAATATCTTATTTTAATTATTAATAATTTATTTAAAAGGGTAAAAATTAGAATATAACACTATTATTAAAATTTAAAGTGACTTTATTTTATTTTATTTTTGCCTTTTATTAATTTGATGTTTTTTTTGGTAATCTCTCCAAAGTTTAAATATAAAATAAAATTTTAAGTACTTCAACTAAATAAATAATATTAAAATATTATAGAGATTAAATTGAAATGAGTAACAACTGGAAGGATCAAAATGGTATTTTACTTTACAAAATGCGTTTTATTACTTTTTTTTTTAAATTTAATTATGCAAACCCTAATTATTTCCAATTTCCTACTCTTCGGACGGGAAGCTCATCTCTCAACCAGAAGTATCTTCTCATTTGCTCACAATATCTGGTAACAGAGTCCGAATCATCAATCGGTGACCAAAGCAAAGCGAAACAATCGAAATATCTCTTTCTCTCTCTCGCAGTGGAAGACGTTCCTGTTAAATCTTGTTCTCTGCACTCTGAAAATTTCGGTTAAGGAATTGACAACGATGGCTTCCCACGCCCCTAATTTGGAGTGCCGAATGTACGAGGCCAGGTATCCAGAGGTTGATATGGCCGTGATGATTCAGGTTAAAAACATTGCGGATATGGGAGCCTATGTCTCTCTCCTCGAGTACAACAACATCGAGGGTATGATTCTTTTCTCCGAGCTGTCTCGCCGTAGGATTCGTAGTGTCAGCAGCCTAATCAAGGTGGGTCGTATCGAGCCCGTCATGGTCCTCAGGGTCGACAGGGAGAAAGGATACATTGATTTGAGCAAGAGGAGAGTCTCTGAGGAAGATATCCAGGCTTGTGAAGAAAGGTACAACAAGAGCAAGCTCGTTCACTCTATTATGCGCCATGTTGCTGAGACGCTGAACATAGATTTAGAGGTAAGCAGTCTATTATGGGGATTTAGATATTATTTCAGTTACCTTGATTTCGGTTAATATGGATGCAATTGACATTCTTTGATTTTGTATAACTGAACGGAGTTTCAGTATTCTAGTATTTAAAATTTTTGGTTGAAAAGTATGGTTTTAGGGCTTATGTCGATGATGCTCGACCTGAATACTGATTGCCTATAGCTAGACTATTTAGTGTATCGATTCAGGTGATTATCTCTTTTCCTCTTCATAAGTTAAAAGAATTGTGAGACTAAGTGGATTTTGCTTTTTCATTCATGTTTCTATAGTGTAGTAGAACTGCCGAGTTCAGATGCTTTTGGCGAGACCTTTTTCTAGCAGCACTGTATTTGGAATAGAGAATCATAGTTTGATGAGTGCGAGTTCTAAATCTAATGCTTCTTGTTTTTTTTTAATGAATGTCCATATTACTAATTTTTTAGTAAAACCTTGTACTTGCTGTATTTTTTAAGTCAATTTTGTTGTTCAAAAATCTTTCAAATCTCCATGTAGTTATTCGCGTGCTGTTGCATTATTGTTAAATAAGATTGTTTGATTGCATAGATTTAATTGTACGTTCATTTTGTAAATCATACTTTTTTACTAAGTTTTCACTTTCAGGACCTATATATCCACATTGGATGGCCTTTATACCGGAAATATGGTCATGCTTTTGAGGTGAGAATATATATGCAGATTTTTTTGTCTTCTTGAGTGATAGTTGTGAACTTGAACTCTTCTGTATAGGCCTTCAAGATAATCGTCACTGATCCTGATTCAGTTCTGAACCCACTCACCCGCGAAGTTAAGGAGACTGGTCCTGGTGGGCAGGAGGTAAATTTCCTTCCCTTGAAATGTTGGATGAAGTGCCTCCAAGTGCTCGCTAAATCAATTTGCTTTCCTGTTCTATAGGTGACCAAGGTAATTCCTGCTATTACAGAGGAGGTCAAAGAAGCACTGGTAAAGAATATTAGGAGAAGAATGACTCCTCAACCTCTAAAAGTTCGAGCTGATATCGAGATGAAATGTTTTCAGTTTGACGGCGTCCTTCACATTAAGGTTGAATTACGTTTTTAGATAATCTTAATCTTCTGTGCGTGGATTTTCAAGTAACTAGACAGTAGATATTATAACATATGCAGGAAGCAATGAGGAGGGCTGAAGCTGCTGGCAATGATGATTGTCCTGTTAAAATTAAGCTGGTTGCTCCTCCTCTCTATGTTCTTACTACTCAAACTCTTGACAAGGTTAGTGAAGTCCTAGTATAAAGTTTGATTGATGAAGCATAGTAAAACTATATAGTCCTGTGTTTTTATTTGTATGCTATGCATGTTAAATTCCAACTTTGCCAATGGAAACTTCTCCACTGGATTTGGCAGGAACAAGGAATAACAGTCCTTAAGAAAGCAATCATCGCTTGTACTGAGGCAATCGAAAAACACAAGGGAAAACTTGTGGTGAAAGAAGAACCTAGAGCTGTGAGTGTCATTTCATACAAAGCTTTTTTCTCGTTTATGTTTAGTATTCCTTAAAACTGTTTTGAAGTATCTGATACAAAATTCTTGAAAAATTTTGATATTGATACACGATGATTTGACCTTAGGTGAGTGAGCGGGATGATAAGTTACTAGCTGAACACATGGCGAAGCTGCAACAGGGCAACGAGGAGATAAGTGGAGATGAAGATAGCGAGGAAGAAGATGACACAGGGATGGGAGACGTAGATGTGGAAAATGCGGGTCCTGGGATAACGGAGTGAAGATTGTGGGCACATCCTAAATGGCACTTCTAAAAGGGTTTTATTTTTATAAAATTTTTCAGTACCCACCACCTCCACAGTTGAACCTATGTTTTGAGATTTACTTTTGGCAAAATGACCAAGTACCGCAAAGCCCTATTTTTTCCAGTGTTTTCAATGTCCATGGGTCAATTAACTGAGGCAGAAGAAGACTTTTATATGTGTTAATAAAAGACTACATATCTCACTTATGCACTCTCTCAACCAGCTAAAACAGCAGCCGTACAGTCTGTGAAAAGGCTGACCGCCGCTGTCAGCCCTCCTCTTCCTTAGTTTCAACTTCATTTTCTCAGGTTGCTATCAGTAGTTGGTTCATATTAATTTAGGCCTCACTGTATTGCTCCCTGGACTTTATGCTCTGCTTCTTCTTGCGTATTTTTTGGTGATGTTTAGATAGAGTACATGATATAATCTTCATGGATATTATCACAAATGCTCGTTATATCCGTTTGTAGTGAAATCAAAGAACTAATTCAAAAACTAAAAAGGTGCAGAGACGCCTAACTGACACTTGGTTGATGCATTGCTTGGAAAAAACTTGCAGTTGGGCTTGATCGTGGCTACTTGGATACCCAGTTGATTTAGAGATGGAGCCACTGATCATTCCACTAATCTGCTGCAAAACGCTGTTGGAAGAAAGTATGCTTCCATTATTCAATACGTATCTAAATTTGAAACAACATTTACAGAACCTCCGCAAATACAAAATGCAGTGGACGAAAATCAGATGGAATGTGCACAGGAGTATGTTGAATTGTCCAGAATGAGGCTGCCATCGATGGCAGTAACAGTGCGATGGTAGCAGCCCAAGTCATCCTGGTAGCTCAAGTTTTGGTAAGTGGTTGCAGAACCAGACAGAACGGAATGATCTTTCACCCTCATCCAGCCCCCTGATTCCTGACGATTTGTCACAGAGCTCCAACTATACTCATCAGAATTCTTCTCACTCAGAGCCTGAGAAACGTTCGTTACTTGCAAGTTTGTATCATCTACCAAACTGGGTATCCAAGTAACCACGACCTCGAGAGGGTATTTCCTCTTGAACTTTGAGTTAATAATCACAAACCCTCCTCCATTTTCCGCAATTGTTCTCTCTTTCTTTGCCTTGATCTTCTGTTTAACTTTTTTGTAAGTTCCATTGCTGTCGAATTTTATCTGGTTCTTGAACTCGAAACTGTTGGAGAAAACGGAAGACAAGTTTCCTGCGCTTGATTTAACCCATCCCTCAATTCGCATTTTCCTCTCTGCTTTGATTCTGAATGAGCCATCAAGAAGTTCAAATTCTGAGTGGCTTTTTAACTTAAGCTCAGGAGTATGGTAGATGAAGGATTCTGCTTGGACCGCCGAGGATTCAAAGTCCAGCCAAAGATGAAGATTTGCATCAACTAGCCAGTATGAAATGGCGTTACCTACTCCAATTCCAAAGCTGTGAACTTTCCCATCCAAAAGCTTTCCTAGAAATGGCGTCAGATCAAAATCATATGAAGGAAGATCAAATGCTCCAATCCCTACAACTGGCTCCCAAAACAACGGATTGACTCCACCGGTGAAGATGACAGGAAATGGTATCTCCGATCCAGCAAATTTACCGTCAATGGTCACGAAAACTTCCCTGAAAGCTCCATTACCTCGCCCTGTAGTTAAGTTGTTTGTTTTGATGTAGGAATCAGGCGGGTTTGAGTACCAAAACTCATCGTTTCCATGAAACGAAACATACAATTCCAGAATAGCTCTGTGGGTATTAGGGGGAATCTGAATTCTTTTGGAAGGCAGATCTGATTCATTCTCAATCCAGAACCAAAATCCTTTATCGTCATTGCTCTGAGATATCGGAATTATCAAATCAGCCGGAATTTCATACACATCCTTCAGCCTTTTCCTCTTATTAACGCTAGCGGCATGCTCTTCAGTTTCAGGTACAGAAATATCTCTTAATTTGGCGGAGTTAAAGCCTGATTTTTCCCAAATAGATTTTAATCTTCTGTTGGATCCTTTCACATTAAGAACTGAGGGAAATCTAACCATGTTATGTTTGTAGAAGAAGAAGACGACTTCAACGTGGTAAACGCCGGTGTAGACGTCGTTAACGATGTTCTCCAGCATCATCGTAACGTTGAGGTCGGATCGTGCAAGTAGAGATGAATACCTGGTGATGTCCTTCCGAACCGTCCAAAAGATTCCCGACTCCGTCGGCTCCGCCGTGCTGCTTCTGAGAATCTCTGCTCCGCCGAGCCATATTCCGGCGATGCGATCGTACTGCTCGCCTTTACAAGCCACACGAAGCTCGAGAACGACGTGGGACCATGGGCCGGGGCAATCGGAAGGCGGAGAGTACGGGATCGAAAATGGAGGTCCATTAATGGTGTTTGCAAAAGAATGATTGAGAACTGAGTGGGAGCTTGATGGGGTAAGGGAATCGGACAGCAAGGGACGAGTAATCTGGAAGTACTGCTGGTACGGGTTCCGGAGGAGAGATTTGGTGAATCGATCGGGATATGAAGACGGCGAGACGCGGTTTGCGCAGAGGAGGAACAGTAAGAGAAAGATAAAAGGGACCATTTTGCGTTAAACTAAAAGGAAGACTCGGCGATAAGAGTGATGACTCTGTATGTACTAACTCATCCATCCAAGTAGGACCAGTAATAAATAGGGGAAATACTGCAAAATTCTTCCACTATTTATTTGAAAAATCAAACCTTGAGGCGTGGGTTGGGTAAAGCTGAGAAGCTTGTGGGTCGAGTAACAAGTAATACCCATGAACCCGATTTCTGGAACTAATGCATAAATGGCTACTGTACTGAGGGTGGAGGAAAGGGTTGAAAATGGAGGAAGACACCCTTCAACTCATAAATGGACTTAATCCTATTACTTAAACGGGCATGAGTTAACCCCCCCTTCCTGTCCTCCTCCAAATCCAAACTCTCTTCCTCCCTCTCCCCGCCTCTGCCTCTCTCTCCCATGTGGGCGCCATGGATGATATCACCCAACAGAGTTCGCAGTTTAAGATCACGATCTCGAAACTTCTCCTGCTCTTCCTTCAAAGACATTCAACACCTTTGCCATGAAGAACAATCCCAGATCGACGCACTCCACTACTCCCCGCCACCTTCTCCCAAATCGCCCTCTGTTTTCCACCTTCTCTTTTTTTCTGCTTAGAAGTTATGTAACATCTGTCAAACAAAGAAACGAGTAAACACAAGTGCATAAATTTCTTCGGATAAGCTCAAAAGTCAACTCATTTCCCATAACTATCGTAATAAATCATTATCTTTAAGTGTTAGGTAATTATAAATTTAAGAGAAATTACCAAAAATAAATCTTTAACTATTAGATTAGCGATAACTCATATCCTAAAATAATTTTTTGCAGTGAAAATATGTTTTCTACTTTTGTAAAATAAGTCATATTCTAAGAACTAAGATTCTGCAGTAGAAAACAAGTATATGAAGTGAACAATGTAATTTCCACAGCAAATACTTACCTTTTATTGCAAAGTCTCAGTTTTCTTAGTGAATACGTATGTTTTATTTTCATATCAATTAGTATATCGAAATATACTCTTCTAGATATAATAATCGAACAATTGTTAATATTAGTTTCGTACTTATCGTTCACCGACTTAATTCTGAAGACTAATTAATAGAAACAATATAATATAGATAAGAAACAAATTAATTGAGATACTGAATGTAGTTGAGGTTAAAATTAAGGTTGAGGTTGAGGTTGTACTTCAGGTTGGAGTTGTATTTCATTCTCTATTTGTTCTAAGGAAACTAAAATTCTACAATAGAAAGCAAGTATCCGATGCACAAAATATCATTTCTGTTGTGAAAAATAATTTTCCATTAAGGAAAGTAAATCATATTCTAAAAACTTAGTTTTTGAACCATAAAACACATTTCTATAGCAACAGAGACTTGTTCTCCCCTATGGAAAATAAGTCATTAAGTATAATTACTTTATGTACGAGTCTACTATGAAAAGACAATTTATCTGCTGCAGAAAAAAATTTAAATTTTTAAAGAAAAATGTGACTGTGAGATTCACTTCTTCATTTCTTATGTTTCAAAATTTTAATTATTCATAAAAATTATTTTAAAATTTGATTATTTGGTTAAGGGAAAATAATAAACCAACTATCGTACTTTACTGTTAATAACAAATCAACCATCATACTTTTTTTTCTAACAAATTAACCACTAAACTTTGAAAAAATTCGCCACTAACATCACTTTCATGTTTGTCGTTAAACGCATTGGCTTTGTCCGCAGTGACTCATCTACTAATCCGCTGCAACTCCAAATTTTAAAAATAATCTTATAACATTGATGGCCCCTCACAGATTATATACGACTCGCCGCAGGTTGATAATAAACCGCGACGAATTAATACAAATCCGCCGCGGGTTGATAATAACCATGGCAATTAATACTGATTCGCCACGGATTGAGCAACATGTGCATAACTATCCTTCAGATTCATGCAAATTGAAACACAGTAGATCAAAAAGTGAAATGTTGGCTGGAAGAAATGTTGCTAATTTTACAGTTTCATATTAATCAGTTTTCATTCATCATCAACAACCAAAATATCAATTTCATTACAACCATATCATGTACATGTACATTACAACTGCAAACCAATTTACCAATTCCATTACAACCATTTCGTGTATATGTGCATAACAGACACAAACCAAATTCCATTAAAACCATATCATGTACATGTGCACTAATAATCGATGTGCTCTAATCACATCAACCATTTGTATTGTTTCTTGAGGAACATTCAACTGTCTACCTTAAAGAAACTAATGTAGATGACGTATATTTGGTTTTGACAGACAGTTCATCTATTGATCATTGTACAGTTGCTCACTCAATTCCACTATTTGATATTCCATATTGGATGGACTCGTCGTGATGCAAAACCGATGCTTTGCTTGCTACTTGTTTGGTTGAAACATGACGACTTTCCATCTTTCTCAAGCAAGTGCGAACGTCGTTATAACATTTTATTTGAAACGCCATTTTACCTTGCATTTTTTAGCCATGCATCCTTCCTGCCAAGCATATCCCTCAACCGATGCTTCAGCGAGTTGACCGCAAACACCGAAGTCCTCTCTGACGGTGGAAGCAATGTTGGAGTGGAGCTCAACGGCTGCGACCGGCTTAGAGCACTCAGAGTCCTGTAACTGTATCGACAATGGTTGAATCCTAGCTTCCAACTCTTTCACCTCTTTACAGCTCCCAAAACATCAAAAATTTTCGTCTTACTCGCAAGGAAAACGGTAGTACTTAACCCTCAGAACATCGCCGTTGAGCTCTACTCCAACATTGCTTCCACCATCGCCGAGGTTTCGTGGTTCGGGGTGAACTCATCGGACCTTATATGCGATTCATATATGCTAGGGCTCTTGAAACGCAGAACGAGACATGATGAACCACGACAGATCAGTCTTAAGCCACCACGGTTTATAGTCAATTGTGGTGCCTTGGTATTAAACCACCGCAGTTAATTGGCAACCTGCGGCGGTCATATATGATCCGTGGTGGACTATCAATATTATAAGGGTATTTTTTTTAAACATGTTAAGCCGTGGTAGATTAGTAGACGAGCGCCGCGGCCCGTCGACTAGTGTTTAATAACAAACATAATTATGTTGTTAGCAGTGATTTTTCTGTAGTTTAATGATTATTTTATTAATAAAAATAATTTAATAATTAATTTATAATTAAAAATAAAAGTAGGGCGATTGATTTATCATTTTTTACTTTGGTTAATTACTTTCTATTTAACGAATCCATCGCGAAGCATCACGGAAACTGCCCAAAAATAGATTATCTCAAATATATATATATATATATATATATATATATATATGTATTAAAAATGATAAAAATAAGTGGGTCAAATCAACGACTTCAAAAGTATACAATAATTGTTATTGCTTGATTCAATTAAGGCCGTGTTTGGTTCTTCATTTAGAACGACGCCGTCCTAAGTGTTGCCGATTCGAAAAAAAGCACTGCATCCAAACGAGTGTCGCATCCGTCAATTCTCTAATCCTCCTTCCCACGTTGCAAAACTTTGACGTGAGGCGTCGGCTTTGGACTCCGTCCACTCAGCTTTTTGGTCCAATCGGATCGGAGTTTTATGGATCATTTCTCTATAAACAATGGCTTCTGGTTTACCGTACGATGCTTTCAGCAAACGCGTTTTCAAAAAAAGCGAGTCTTTATCTTCGAATTGAAGTGCTAGAACATGGTTTTTGATCTCTACCCATTTTTTTATTCCTCTCTAGTTCAATCAATACTGGTTTTTACTTTAGTTTCTAAGCTTTTTTGAACAGAGTCGGCTCGTTTCAGATCGTCGATAGCTCATCTGGGTTTCTCTCTCTCTGCTGTGGAGTAGCTTGATCGTGGCGAAAATGCGAGAAAATTGGAAGTTTCATCGATTTAAGGGCCGTATGGGAGTTTTTTGTTTGGTCGTCGTATGTTTGTTGTATCAGAGCTTCGGTTTGTGTTGGTCACTGAACGATGAAGGTAATAAATATAGTTTCATGCTCGGATGTTCTAGATTTTCGATTTTCCTAGTAGTTCTATGCCTGAAAATCGAGTGAAATGAAAATGCTCTAAAATGGATTTCACTCTCTCTGTGTAGGTTTGGCTTTGTTGAGCTTGAAGGAAAAAATAGTAAATGACCCGTTTAGTGCTTTATTGAGTTGGAGTGATGAAGATGGACGGATTGATCCGTGCTCCTGGTTTGGCGTCGAATGCTCGGATGGAAAAGTCGTATCTTTGTGAGTAATCTTTTCTCAATATTCTGTCATTTTTTTGGTAATTTATAAATTCTTCTGATGCATTCATTGATTCCTATTGGTAAATTTTGATGTATACGATGTGTAGAAACTTGATAGATCTATGTCTGGAAGGAACTCTTACACCGGAGCTCAAGCGCTTAGTCCACGTGAAATCGATGTAAGAAGTTAACTATTTGTGATTTGTGATTTATTCTGCTTTTAGTTTGTCATTTCTTAGTTCTGTGATTGTTACTCGGCCTCAGAATTCTTCGAAACAACTCATTTTCTGGGAAAATCCCGGAAGGAATTGGAAACTTGGAAGAATTAGAGATGCTAGATTTAGGGCACAACTGCTTCTGCGGACCTCTACCGTCCGATCTGGACTCCGATCTCTCCCTTGGAATCATGTATGTCTGTTATATTTGGGAGAAAGTTGCCCTTTTCATCTTTCCTTATCAGTTCTCAAATTAGGCAAGTTTTTTATTCTTTTTGCAGTCTTTTGGATGACAATGAGCTTCTTGGCATCTCATCTTCTGAAATTAATGAGCTTCAGTTGCTTCAAGTGCATGAGAATAGATTGTCGAGTGCAGCTCAGAGTCAAAGATCGTCGTGCAACAAGAACTGTTACTCGAGGTCTGTTTTCCCCTCGGCTTGACCTAAATATATTGGTAAAGTTGTTTGAACTGATGGGCAATGTATCTGTTCCGATGAGCTTCGCTGAGGATTTGAAAGGGAAAACATAATGTAGTATCAAATGAAATAGCTTACTAGTTTTGATGGGCTTTATTTATCTAAAATTGCTTGTCTTCTGCTTCTTTTTTTTCGGTTTCTTTCTTGTCAGATATGCCTCTCAAGCTGAAAATGTCAATCAGAGGAAACTGCTCCAGGCAAAGGCTCCGATGATCATGTTTGTATTTCCGCCCATTCGTTCAGATTTCCCACCAGCTTTACGATCACCTCCCCCTCGAGCATCTGCACCTCGACCTAGGGTAGCTCCAACTCCAGCTCCTACGTCTCCTCCACCTCCACCTCCACATGTTCTTTCTCCACCACTATCTTCTCCTTCAGAAAACGGTTCATTGGTGACTTCTGGTAGAAAGTCGTCTTCAATGCCTGCTGGAGTTTTAGTTGGAATCATTGGAGGCACCTTATTTCTAATCGTTTTTGGTGTCTGCATGTACCTCTTCGTCTTCAAAAAGGTTCCTGTTAGACCTTGGGCAACGGGATTAAGTGGACAGCTCCAGAAAGCTTTTGTTACTGGTATTTTTCTTTGCCAATACAAGACAATACATGAAACATTTACCGCTCGAAACAAAATACTGCCTGCATTTTCATTTTTTCAGCTCCATATAAACATATATCCCTTTCTCTTCTCTGCATTTTCAGGTGTCCCGAAACTCAAGCGATCAGAGCTTGAAACAGCTTGCGAAGATTTTAGTAATGTCATTGGGGTAACACCAATTGGAACAGCGTACAAAGGGACATTGTCGAGTGGAGTTGAAATAAGTGTCGTCTGTCTTGCAGCCAAGTCTGCCAATGATTGGTCTAACACGCTCGAACTGCAGTTTAGGAAGAAGGTACCTGTCGAAATCAATTTCCATTTCCTTCCTTGTTAATGGTATCGGTTTCTTCTCTTATCTCGTGGTTGATGATTTTAGATTGACACATTATCGAAAGTGAACCACAAGAATTTCGTCAACCTTATTGGCTTCTGCGAGGACGAAGAGCCTTTTGCTAGAATGATGGTATTTGAATATGCTCCCAATGGAACACTATTCGAGCATTTACATAGTAAGTACGAAGTTGTTGTTCGTAATTGCTCCCAATGGAACAATATTCGAGCATTTATATAGTAAATACTAAGATGTTATTTGTAACTCAATTTCAACGGCAAATTTAGACTTGAAAATATGGTTGGTCTTGCAGTACAAGAATCGGAGCACTTGGATTGGGGAATGAGACTGAGAATAGCAGTAGGCATGGCATCTGGCTTAGAGCATATGCACCGGCTGAATCCTCCAATTATCCACAACAACCTCACTTCTTCTGCAGTAAGTCTTACCGAAGACTACGCTGCCAAGCTTGCAGAGATGAGTTTTTGGAACGAAACGGTAGCAACGGAGAGGGAATCAGCGAGCGTAAGTCTCGTAAACACAGCCGTGGGAAGCTCTGAAAGTAATGTTTACAGCTTTGGAGTGATATTGTTTGAGATGATGACGGGGCGACTTCCTTATTCTGTGGATGACGATTCACTTGAAGATTGGGCATCGGATTACTTGAGAGGAGAGCAAACGCTTCAAGAGATTGTGGATCCCACATTGAAACATTTCAACCCAGAACAGCTAGAGCTGGTTGGCCAAGTGATAAAATCGTGTAGTCATCCTGATTGGAGATTAAGGCCGGAGATGGCTGAGGTGAGTGTCAGATTGAGATCAATAACGGGAATATCACCGGAAGAAGCAACTCCTAGAATCTCCCCCCTTTGGTGGGCAGAGCTAGAGATCATGTCGACTGAAGCTCAGTGAAAATTTTCAAACCGCCATTGTTGATGAGGTGCTAATATTGTTGATAATCTGTAATTATGGTTAGTTATAGAGGCTGGTTTGATAAGTAATCAATCTCCCAGCAGAAATCTTTTCCAGAGATTTGTATTGCTTCAGTTACTCTTCAAGGACTGTCTACGATTCCATCTTCGTCTTTGATTTGCTTAGATTCCCCAAATTTCATCTTCAGATTTAAGTCGTTCATCTGCCGCCTCATTCGCACTCTGGTAATGTTGATGAATCTATGTCGTGTCCAAAGAAGTTTCATGTGGGTAATAATGGAGTTCCTGCTTGTTTTATTTGTAATCATTCTAAATTTCATTATATTTTTTAAATTTTAAACCTTAAATTTTTTTTAATTTATTTATAAATTATATTTAATTACATTGATATAAAACTTAAATTATAAATCTTTGTGAATATTTAAAAATAATAAAATTATTAATTAAGCAGAAGCATTTAACAAAATAACTATATTTATTTAAGTTTAATAAATACTAAACATTATTAAACTTTAATTAAACAAATAAGAGTTCGTTACAAATGAAATTAATTTGAAAATATTCTCAAAACTTTGTACTCTAAATAAAGTTTATTATTTAAAAACTAAAATATAAGTGAAATCAATCATCTGACCTAACGACATTATCGATGTTCTTCTCTATATGCTCGTCTTTCTCTTGAATATCTTTGATCAACTTCAATTCTTCTTCTAATAAAAATTCACCGACATCACAAAATTAAATGGAGAGATAAACTCAGTAAGTAAAAAGACATGCATATGTGAATTATGTTAATGCATTACCAAATTTACATACTTAAAGTTACATACTAGTTTAAACTTATTTTCCAATCTTACCATGTTTAAGACTTTCATTAACCATCTTATAATTATCACAAAACCAGTGATTTCTTACCCTTATAAGATTTCATCAACCATCTTATATCATGTTTTTCGTCAATTCCATCAGATTCATGCATTCATACTCACATATATAATATCCTATAAATTTTATCTTTTAAATTTCATATGTCAATACCTGACCATGAGTATTCAATTAAAGTATCAAAATTAAATAACAAAATAAGTATAAAAAAAATAATACACATTTTGTGATGCATGGTTTATAGCCAAAACATTGGAAAAACTTGTGTTTTACTTACTTAAATTCTGAGAGACTACAAGTTTTGAGAATTTTTAAGTTTTAGAATAATCTTTCTAAGTATGTCTATCTCTATCTCTGTCCGGTTGAATTAGTGACGGCTTATCCTAAAAAGAAGGTTGGCTTCACGTAAGACCCCCCAAGTCTAAAGAGTTAGTAGCTCCCACGTCAACAGGCAACTACCAACGAATCAGAACTCAGAAGAATATCTATATATAGACTTCCTCCCCCAAAACATTCCCTCATCCATTACAAGCTTTCCTCCAATTTTCCATTTACTCAAACTTAGCCAAAATGGCAGTCGGCAACACCATGATCATCTTCTCCTTGCTCTTTCTCTCTTTGGCCCTATCTCCTACAATGGCCTCAGAAGATCACAATTCCACCAGTCCCAAACCAACTGGGAAGGAATTTGAAGTGGTAGTGGAAGGTGTTGTCTATTGCCAGAGCTGCGCCCAAAAGGGAACATGGTCTTTGACCGATGCCAAACCAATCCAATCAGCTAAAGTGAGTGTGATTTGCAAAAGCTACACAAACCAAGTCATATTCTACAAGGCTTTCCAAACAGACGCCAATGGCTATTTCTTCGCACAGCTTGAAGGCTACAAGATGATCCACCCCATATCGGACCATCCTCTCCAATCCTGCAAAGTAAAACTTGTCTCTTCTCCTCTGAAAACTTGCAACCTTCTGAGCAACATTAATTACGGACTTTATGGCGCCCCTCTTCGTTTCGAAAACAAGATCGTTGTCGAGAAGGACTATAAGGCTGTGATCTATGCTACCGGGCCCCTGGCTTTCCGTCCCAACGATTGCCCGCCAACCACTCATGACTAGGCTTGCTATCCATTACACTTGACCTCTGACTTAATGTTCTTCCTTATGATTGATTATTAAGCTTCTGTTCGGCTGCTGTGTTCATCTTCCAGTTTTGATGTGCATGTACCCAAAGTCTTTTTCGTATATAAACCGGACTGTTCCTCAGTCCAGATTTTCTATCCTGCTCTTGGGTTTGTCCAACTCATTCTCTTTCTCGCAATAATTGATAACAAACTAAAGCTTCAACCGATGAAAGAGAATATATTTTTCCACAATCATTCCAACTTGATGCACCACGGAATCCTCTCAAGATCGATCAAATGAAAAAATTGTTTAATTATTTTTTAAGTGTTTTTTTTGTAGGTACTCAAAGGGAAATGAGTACTAAGGTTTTCAATTATGACGTTAATATATTCAAATTAAAACATAGGTGGAAGATCAAGTGTTTGACAATCTAAATTTGCCAACAATTTGACCCCCTAGCTGTATGGGGCTTTTTTTGGCAGCCTATACGATCTTATATTGAATTTGTTTCTTCACAAAGATTGTAGGGGACATCCAAAGCTTTCCAGAATGAGCACTTTCGTTGAATTTGAAGATCATTTGCTATACCAACAGAGCCCTGAACAGAGAGCTTCAATTCCGCAAAAGAAGCCCGAGCATCCTAATCGGAGTTGAAGCCCAAATGCACTTGGAGAAAGAACATGAAGATAATTTTCATGAACTAATTGCTGCATTCAAGATTTGGGGGATTGTTTAAAAATTATCTTCAGTTATTTTATTCTAATTTGTATTAGTTTTAAAAAAGTTTCATGTGTTGGTGTCACTTTGCTAGAGCAAGTTCTAGCCAAGTAAATGTGTTTGCGGGAATTTTTGTAATCTCCCTTTAAGACATGAACCCTAATTTTGTGAAGCGCTTTTAAGCTCCTTTAGGGCTGTTTTTCAGTCTATTTTGTTTAAGCGAAAACCCCTCTTTGAAGGATTGAAGTTCTCTCTACAATCGGCCCCCTTTTCTTAGTGAGAATCCAAGAGATTGTGTGACCACAAGTTGATTCATCGTCGTTCTTGGCTTGTCTTGAGGAGAATCTCTTATATTAGCTCCTTCCTCCACTTCATTCAAAGGTGAAAGTTCATAGAGAAGGGTTAGAAGACATATTGCAACCTAAGTTGGAGTGGCTTTCTTGAGGGAGTCAAAAGGTACAAACATAGTGCCCTTTCGAGTTCCATTTCTTTTCATGAACAATTTTGGTTCTGTAATTTGGAGGGATGACTAACATTTTAAGGGTACTTTTTTTTAAATTTCGCATTATTTGGTTCAGTGAAATAAAAGTTGTATGTTATTCAATTTCAGCCTGGAAACTGTGTTATTGGTGCCTATTCTGAGAAGGGTATTTTGTGTGCGCATAACCTTTGCTCCTTTTTTAATTTTGGTTTGATTTTTGGAGGGTCTTTTGTATGCACAAGAAGGAGAGTGTGGTTAAAAGTTCATTGCCATTTAGTTCAGGGATGCATAAGTTATAATTGTTTCTATTCGGACTATAAACTATTTTCAGTTGGTACCCTTTTGGGCGAGTAGTTTGGCGAATGCATATCTTCATCCCCTTTGAATTATTGCGTGACTTTTGGAGGGCACGTTCTATTCTGAATATATTGATTGTGTTCCAAATTTAGCATTGATTGAAGTTTTGGAGATTAAGTTACAATGTTGACAAAATGGGTATTCTGTTTTCAAGTCTGAAAACTGCATTGTTCGATTGGTTGTCAAAGGTTACACCACTTAGTGCATCACAACTCAAAAGCTGCACATTCTCAGTACATAACTAGAGAGACGTATCTCTTGTTCAAAATTACAACAATATATTTCGTGCTAATCCATCGCCATTGCCCTGTTTAAAGCTTTCCTTCTTGTCATCTATGATGCCACAACTCTACCTTTCTTCATCGTCCGCAAATATTTTAAAAACTTCTGCTCCTCTCTGCAGTGGCAATAGAAAACCTTCCTCTTCTTTCTGCTCAGCTAGTTCTGTATGTGTCTGCAAAATTCTCATCAACAGACACCTTAAATCCACTATTTACGTTGTCAATGTTTTTGAGATGGTCTTAATAAGATCTCTGAGTAGCAGAAGGAGTATGTAAAGGTTAACAAAACATGCTATATATCACATTCATAGCTTCTTTCAAGTTTATTGTAGGTTCCACTAGATCTTATGGTCATGACCTGGAGGCGGGCCTAATAGAACCATCGGGTCAGGCGAACCGATCCTCGTAGAAGACCTAGTTACCCAGCCCAATGCGTAAAAGAAGCATAAGTCTTAATGGAAAAATTAAGCTCAAACCCAAATTCCATGGGGTGAGATCCATAGAGTGATCAACTAGAGACATGATATTAAAATTAAAGAAACATAATGTGCATGAATTAAATCAATCAACACCAAAACTACAATCCCAACATACCAGGAACTGAGGGATTGGACCGACAAACATCCACCAATCCACGGGAAGATCGATACACCCACCAGAGGGGTATCGTCAACGCTCCACGACTGCACGTGCAGATCCCATGCACTGAGCCTACACCCTAACCTGGGAAAAATATAGTCTAAGGGGTGAGTGACAAACTTAGTAGGAAAATTGATACTAAATGCAAAGTATGCTAAAAACAATTTTTCTCAACTTTTTGAAAACCATTTCATGCTTCTCATTTACTGTACATAGATTTAAAACATTTTTATCATTTTATTTAAACCGGCCCATGGCCCTCGATGTGGCTGCATCAAAACTCACTGTATATATAGACAGCTATATCGCAAAATATGCCCGAACGAAAATGTCATCAGGGAAAATGGATGTTCACACAAGGACTCATTTGGCACTCATTAGAGAATTGGTGGCTATCCGTCGATAGCAAACCTCATGAGGTAGAGGAAATAACAATGACGGCGATTTGGAGATCCAACACGTCACCTGAATTGCCAATGAGCTAAATCTCTAAGTCAACCCAACTCGTACGATCAAATAAAACGCATAAGGTTGCTCGCGACGAGTTGCTTCTCAACTAAAATATCTCCGAATTGACGAGGTTGCCGACGAGCAGAGCTATGAGCCGTCACGCTATCCATCAAATAGAATAGTACTAGGATAGGCAAAGCTCATGGACTGACAACCTTCTAATTCGTGTGACTAAAACTCTGGCCATGATATGGGGCTCGAAACCCAAGGAAGCGTCATCACCTTCATATCTCCATTTCGACTTTCAGGACTCAAAACCCAAGGATATGTTACCAATGCCTCATCCCTCTTTTCCACGTACAAACAATCAGCCTTCACGCAGTAGAAGGTTTCATGGGTTAACCTCATAATGCTTTAGCGCCAAAGTGCCTAAAACATCAAGAGAATTCATTCTCCCAACATACACACACAAATATCAAACCATCATATATGCGCAGAGTAGCAAACAATATATCATGTACGATAAAGCAAACGTGAGAAAAACATATATATATATATGCGCAGAGTAGCAAACAATATATCATGTACGATAAAGCAAACGTGAGAAAAACATATATATATATATATATATACACATAAAAATAGACGTGTTGTCAAAACAATCCCCATCAGGTTTTCAGGGTGTGGTATCCCACAAAATATTAGTTTTGAAAACATGATGCAATGCAATGCATAAAGTATAAATATCTCTACCTCAATGACGACCATGACAACCTTATTGACTAGCCAACTCCATGCACTATCAAAAGCGAAGGTCACACCACTGACATCTCTAGAACCTGTCACAAGGCGATGTCAAAATCTCAACAATCACACTAGGGATACAACAGAAATCCTAAATCGAAAACCAAACCAAACCGAGTAAATATGAGAATCTTCACTATTATGAACAAGGTATGGATGACGCAACCGAATGGAGTTAGCTAAACCCAACTCTGGGAAACAAGCAGTGCGGTCAACCAAAACACAACCACGATTGAGTCGGCACTCAATAGAGAACTAGGAAGTCCCACTGATTGACAGGACACAATGACGGAAGTGGAACACGACACGCTCGACCCGATTCACTCAGCAGTCGAGAAGACATAACCGAAGCCCTTTGGTCTTCAGAGGTGACAAACAAGCCGAACCGAGCTGAGCTGAACCGAGCCGAGCATAGCCGAGCTTGAAAAATTCTGGCTCATCGAGTCTATCGAGTTAAACGAGTCAAGCCTAACGAGCTTGCAAAATTTTTTTTTTAACTCAAGTCAGCTCGCGAATCACTAGTTAAACGAGTCGAGTCGTGTCAACTAAACAAGTCTAATGAGACGAACTTACATAAATATTTTTAATTTATATCAATACAATGTACATTTTTTTAAAATTCAATTATTAAAATTAAAATAATTATTTATTATTATAATATGAAAATATAATAAATAGTCATATAATTAACAAAATTGTTTTATTAATGTATAAAATCACATGTGTTGAGGAAAAAAAAATATTTGAGAAAATCCAATAAAAAAATATATCACACAAATATCACTACAAATATTTAACCTTACATATCATTGATATAGTACTACAAATTTAGAAGTAAGAGATTAAGATATTGAAAAAATTTACGGTGAAAAAAAATGAAGGAGAAATGTGGTATTTATAGATGAAATAAAGATAATAATGGAAAGAATGAAAGAGATAAGACTGAGAGGAAAGAAAGAAGTGGTGAGCGAATCAAGCAAAGCTCATATGCAAATATTTCTTTTATTAGTATTTTGGTTATATAGATCTGGTAACATTTCTTGATTTTTCATCAAACACTACACATCCACCAAACACACATAATATATATATATATAATTAGTGTTTCCAAGTATGTTCAAGAAATTATTAACTAAAAAAAATATGCAAATATCATATTTTGCTGAATTTAAATTTCAATTATCAATTTTGAATTAATTAGTCTAGTTAACAATGAAATTTATCTAAAATAACTAGATAGAGAATAAAAAAACTTATTTGGAATGATAAGTGTTAATTAAACAACTTACTTGTATCCATGAAACATTCATCTCAGCATTTATACAACAGATAGAGTGTAACGCCTCGAATATTTTTAAAGTCCTTTTTCCTTAATTTTAAAACGCGTCATAAAAATTTTTCGCTTTAATTAATTATCAATGGAAATTCATTTTTGAAGAAAGCATAATCAGAGTGAAAGTACGGAATAATAATAAGATTTCAAAACATAACTTCCCAATTTTCTAAATAAAAGTTCTAAAGTCACTATTACACTAATTAAAAGGTTCAAATATTGCCAATAGCAATTACCAAAATACCCCATTTCTTTTCATCAAAATACAAATAACAAAATACCAATGTTTCCCAAAATATGTGAGCTGCACCCATCAGGTCAATTCGGTTGATAACACAAGGAGTCATCCTGGAACGCCTCCTCTTCCACTGGTACAAATTCTTCATTATAATCATTACCTATATTACGGGGAAAACAATGAGTCTAATGCCCAGCAAGAATCAGAATATATATATATGCAATGCATATGATGCATGCCCATACAATGTATTACAGAGGAAATCTGTATCTCATCTGTTATTTGGGGCAATGGGTAAGTCAATTGCTCTCGTAGCTTAACCTATGTTTCCTACGGGGAAACACGCAAATAGGGGTGTCACTACGAGCCATACCTAGTCGTTTTGTTGAAGACATTGGGGATTTCAGTAAGAGAAAATCGAGAATCTTACGATTCTCGTAGCTTAACCTATGCCTTCGTGCCCCCTACGTGGGGGTAGGCACTCCAATAGGGGTGTCACTACGACAACCATTCTTAATCCTCCCGAACCCTCACATGTCCATTTATGTATATTAGAATGTCATGCAGCATGTGAACAGTTTCATAAGTCCTAAGACGAATGCATGAGTGCCACAACTAAAATCACAGAAATAGCAATAGAAATACAATCAGCTTAATTTCGTTTGTAACCATAATATTCAGCTTAAAGACAATGTAGTGATATGTCGATTATTCAAGGTTAGGGGAGACATTAATTTCATGCAATACACGAAGAATGAAATATCACTTCATCCTCATACCAACTACCCTATGCAGATCTAATTTAGATAAGGGATTTGCTAAGTGTGCTCAAACTGGTGGTATCGAGCATAAGTATAAGGACAATAGAATAATATTCCTCTAATCATGCATTATCTAGTCCAACAATGATTTCCATGGTAAATAAAAACCATTATGCTTAGCTATTATCCAACCAATCATTCACAGTTACCAATTATTGTCCTTACAACCCAACTTCTCAACCAGTCCCTAACAGTTACCAATTATTGGCATTACAAACCAAACTTCCAACAATTCAGAAACAAGGCCAGCATGCATTGAAATCCCTAACAATTCCCTAACAATTATTCCATAGTTCAGCCGTAAATGACTATCCATCATACCCTTTAGTTTAACCTCCATTATCAAGTTCATATTTTCATCAAATCTATGACTAGCATACTTCATGATGACAGTTTGCAATTCACAGCATTTCAACAACAATAACTGGATTCGACAATCGCAGTATACTTCACATTTCATTACTGACATAAAAATCAATAAACCAAGCAAACAAGGACCCGTAATGTAGAGCCATCTCTGGCCAATTCAAATTCCAATTCTTACCTCTGTGTTCACTGCAATATCTAGCAGAACAACCGATAGCAAAATGTGTCCTCAATCTCTAATCCTCCAGACAGTTCCTAAACAAAACAGTATCATCATTCCAACAAATTTAATTTAATCGGAGCCCATAATCAATGTAATCTATCTCCAACAATTTCTTACCTTTGCTTAAATCCTCGTTGGTCAAGAGGAGTTTCCAATAAGCAACGCCTAACACTCTTCTCTTCACTCAAACACCACTGCACTCACCTTCTCATAGCAAGGAACACTCTTCGTACCTTCAAAGTTGCCAAACGCTGAGACACCCAGGGGAAGCTAACCTCTTATAGACGTGGAAGAGGATAACCTGCTGCAGGTTGCCCAAATCAAGAAAAGAAGGTCCAACAACCCATTGCCACGTGGAAAGTCCTCCACTCTTCAAGGTAGACTGGACATGGCGCAGGGGGGGGAGGCAGGAGGAGAGAGCTTATTGATTCCTGCTCGAAATCGGAAGAGAAAAATGATTTTAAAATGGGTTTCTCAGAATTTCCCGATGTTACGGATGAGTCAAGTCGTTCGCCGCCATCGTCCGCATCATCCGAATTGTCCAGAATTTAGGACAGATTCATTCGGAGGCCATTTTGTTCCCGTCCGCAGTCGTCCGCATCCTCCGAATTGTCCAGAATTCAGGACAGATCCATTTGGACGCCATGCCTTCTCGTCCGCATCATCCGCAGTGTCGTCCGCAACACACCAGGTTTGAAACAGATTCAATCGGACGCCATGCCTCCTCGTCCGCATCATCCGCAGTGGCCATAACGGCGTCCGCAGTCCAACACTTATGCATTTTTCCTAAGTTTTTCACATTTAGGTCATTTTCGCAAATTAACCCTCAACCTTCTGTGCACAACATTGCGAGCGAGATGAGATTCC
>CM039471.1:1724230-1821693 GCA_022433065.1 Begonia loranthoides
GAGTTTGCAATTTTTGTTGAAAAATTTGTAATTGGAAAAGAAAATTAAACAAAAAAAAAACAAAGAAAAGAAAAATTCAACAAAGATTTTTCTTTTCCTTGTGAGAGTTGCGTCGCCTCTGTTATCTGCCGAAAAAGAAGAAAGATACCGTGTTTTTCATCGCCGAGGAGAAGTAACCGCCGACCGAGTCTACCAGCCAAGGAATAGCAGTCCTCCTCCGTCGAGTTGTTCTCCACCGCGCCGCCGTTCATCCCCAAACGGTGGGAAACCTGCGTCGCCTGTTCTTCTTCAACAAAGAAGAGGAAGTCGCCGACCACCGAACCGCCGTGTTTCCGGCCCACCAGAAGCCGACTGCCATCACCGTTTCTGACCAGTCGATTTGCGGCGACCTCCAACCA
This sequence comes from Begonia loranthoides, assembly GCA_022433065.1. Lineage (NCBI taxonomy): Eukaryota > Viridiplantae > Streptophyta > Magnoliopsida > Cucurbitales > Begoniaceae > Begonia > Begonia loranthoides. The sequence goes on from CM039471.1 coordinate 1,724,629, forward strand.
AGCAGTGAACAGCCGATCTCCTACCTGTATTTCAGTGACCGTGAAGAAACAATCTTGAGGAATTGTTTGGGGTAAAAATTGTGCATTTGTAGGCAGTGAATTTTTCTGGAAAAGTTTTTTGAAATTTTGGGTTGGATTTTAGATTCGTGGGTGCGGAATTTTGGTTGAAATATTGGATTTTTTTGCCGGAATTATTTGGGATTCTGAAATTTAAAATAGATATTTTGGCTTCTGAGAAAATTTCTGAAATTTTTGGGAGATGGGTACGTTGAAATTCGATATTCTGTTGTTGGATCAGAATACGATATTTCATTTATGGCAGGTGAATATGGGAGATGTGCCCGCACAGATGGATTTAGACGATGCGTCATTAGGGTTCGATAAAATGCTCACGTTATTGAGTGAAGAGAAGAAAATTCGAAAAGATCGAAAAACCCTCCTTATCTATGATACGTCTGCATTTATCAAATCAAATTTTGCAGGATGTTTTGAACAAGAAGTTTGCTACTGAGTTATGGTTCAGATTGAAGCAGTTGTATATGAAGAAAACCCTGACTAGCAAGTTGCATCTGAAGCAACGACTTTATTCTCATCAGTTATTAGAAGGAGCCTCTATTACAGAGCACTTGACTACATTCAAAAAGTTAATTTCAGATTTGGAGACTATGGGATGCAAGTACGATGAGGAGGATTCGAGGTTGATTCTCCTATGCTCGTTGACTGCTTCATATGGTTTTTTCAGAGATACGATTTTGTACAGTAGAGACAGTCTAACTCTGGAAGAGGTTTATAGTTCTTTGTTATCAAAAGAAAAGATGAAGTAACTTGTTGTGGAATCCAAGTCTTAAGGTGAGGGACTCGTCATTCGGGGTAGAACAAAAGATTCAAACAACAAAGGCAGTGATAATGTTCAGAGTTTGAAGGGCAAATCAAAGTCAAGGTACCAAGATAGAACTTGTTACTTCTGTCAAAGAAGGGGGCACATCAAAGCCGAGTGCCGTAAATTGCAGAATGAGTTAAAGAAAGCTGCAGAGAAGGGAAAACAACCGATGACGTCTTGTGAAGTAGTTGTCGCAGAAGAAGAAGACTATAGTGATGGAGATCTTCTAATTGTGTCAAAGGGAAACTCAAAGCCAAACAAGGAGTGGATTCTGGATGCAGCGTGTTCGTTTCATATGTGGTATAATCGGGATTGATTTACGACATATGAGACCATTTCAGTAGGTGTTGTGTTAATGGGAAATAACACCTTGCAAAATAGCTGGTATTGGTACGGTCAGAATTAGAATGTTTGATGGAGTTGTGAGAATACTGGGTAGCGTGCGACATGTTCCCGAGTTAAAGAAGAATCTGATCTCGTTGAATACTCTTGATTCGAAAGGGTACAAGTACAGCGCTGTAGGTGGAGGTATAAAGATTAGTAGGGGTGCTCTCATCAAGTTAAATGGACACAGAAGCTCTGCAAATTTGTATGTATTACAGGGTTCTACAGTGACAGGTAATCAGGCTACAAAGTTTGTGAATTCACCTTCTAAAGATTGTTTGGAGAGGACTCAGAGGAAGTCAGGTTCTCATGTGAAGTTCAAGTTGGGTTCTGAATCCACATCAGAGCTGATATGTCAGCCTATTACAGATGTTCAGCATGATGCAATCACCACATCATCACCAATTTCAGTCACAGTTTCACGTCATAGAGGTATCGTCAAAGACAGAACTAAGAAGAAGGGTAAAGCTCTACGGCGATATGGTGAAACATCTATATTGGGTTACGCATTGATTGTGTTCGAGAGTATAGATTCAGCATATTCACATGCAGTTTGTTGCGACATCTCTGATAATTCGGTGGTATAATGGAGAAGATATGATTTGTCTCCTAGTATGTCTCTCAAATTTAAGCAGGCTTAAACTTGATCAGTACCAGATATTGAGTTGGCCCAGCAGGGGCCTTTGTCAAAGAAGAGGTTATTTTTCGTTGGAGTTTTGCAAATCGTTCGCCTTACATTAGAATTTCTTTGAAGATGGAGATTGTCAGAGTTCAGCGTTATGGATTCGTTTTGGGGTGGGCCTAGGAGCCTACATTGGATCTCTCATGCGAATTCGTGTCAATGTGGAGATTGTTAGAGTTTGATGTGACCCGAATTTTAGTTGGGCTGGGTCGAGCCAATATCCAATATTATGGTTATTTATTTTCTCTATATATTAATGCTTGAGTCGCAAAATTCATTGTACCTTGATTTCCGATTAGTGATTTCTCCTGATTTTTTCCCGTTAGGGTTTTCCATGTAAATCTTGGTGTCCCTGCTTCTGCAATTTTCTTTCTTTGTTTCGCGTTCGATTCTCAACAATTAAAAACTCTGGTTTTATGGTCTACGAGATTACAATTTATGTGCTTATTGATTTGAGATTAACGCTTATTAATCATAGAATATTATCTCATATTAAAATTCAATAGTTGTATTTTAATCCATAAACGTCAACAACTTATCAAAAGTATCTTTATTCTCAGTAGAAAATTTTTAACTCATTTTTTTTTAATCCTAAATTTACTCAAATATGATGTGATACACACAAAGATTCCTAGAAATTTACTTGAAAAACTTTTTATGAGAAAAAATCACAAGGGCAGGAAAAGAATTGAGTATGTGAAAATGAACTTACAAGAGACTCTCTCTACAACAAATAATAAAAAAACTTAGAAACTCTATATGAAAATACAAAGGGTTCGTACAGACTTCTTTCAGATTCTCTAAAAATTTATAATTTTTTTGTTCAATCCAGTAGCATCTAAAGTATTTTCTAAACTTTGTATTAGATTTCAATGTGACTTGAATTCTATCGGTCTGAACTGGTGGGCTCGCATTGTAAATCTCATTTAGAATTTTGTTTTTTTCTATGAATTAATGTAAGATGTAGGCGCAAATTGTATTTTGATCTTCATAGTAGATTTATTCTTCTCAAAATTGTGTTTTGATCTTTAGAGTAGATTTATTCTTCTGTCCGTGATTTTTTTCCTAAAAAGTTTTTTCACTCCAATATGATGTCTTACATTGTATTTTTTTATCGGTTATCATTCGATCTCCTAACACTTTGGAATTAGAACTTTAGTTTCTAGACAAATTATAACTATTTAGAATTTGATTGAAATACATAAATCTTTATTTTCCCAGAGACGATTCATATTCAAATCAATAACAACATATTCTCAGGAATTGAATTGATTAATACACGTTTTAAATGTTCAAAAGAATATTTTGACTAGTTTGTTTTTTAACACGCATTGATCAAAGTTGTTTAGCAAATGTAACTTGTGAATTCCCAGATTGGATCTTCCTCATTATCTGATGATCTAATTTAATCTTTTGAATTCTCTCAAGAACATTGAAAGTTACAGACTGTAATGGAGCAAAACTTGACATTGAAGAAAATAAATTGTCGACGGGAGACAAGTTGCGATGATTGGAATCGATGGTGTGTCAAAGCGACGGCTGTTTCTCTTTCGAAGTTTGAAAGCTGGTCCAATTTGTTTCAGTCTGTGGCTGCATTTGAGAGTTCCAACGTACTGAAACAGTGGGCTCGGCCGGCCGTCACAGGCACATGCTTAATCATATAATGCTTCAAATAATATAGTTGCAGCATCTTTAGCCACGTTTGCTCTCCCATGCACCTGCTCTTTTCTTTCAAACACACTTCAATCCCCGTGTCTGGTTCAACTGATCTGAAATTCTCGTCGATACGTTCCTCTCAAGCAAGCTTGTTAGGCCCTTCAGTGTCTGAGAGATGATTTTTGGCCTTTGAAATCAATTATATTCATTGAGAGCTCCTTGGGAAATTTACTATTTATCCGTCGAATATAAAATGGCTGTTGGGGATCTATAAAAATTGAAGGAATATTTAAAGAGATTGCTTATTTCCAAGGACGAAATTTCTAAGAGTCTCAAAAGAGAAATTAGATTTCAGGCTAGCCATAATCAACCTCTTTCTCTTTAAACTTTTTGAGACTTTGCTTCTCATTGATGATAAGTTCTAAGGAAGCAAGCAAGAATGGGTTTAACATAAACCAGAAATTCATCAACTATACACGATTTGCCTGTAATATTTTTGTAATGGAAGGAGGCAAATTAATTGCTTTAATGGGCGAAATTTCTTAAACTGGTTATTCATATCCAAAAAATGTGGCCAGATGGAGGATTCAGACACGAGAAAATTCATCGATTGACGGGTAGCTAATGTTTCATCTCCAGGAAGAAATTATTAAGACGGGAGTAATATATAATGACAATGTTCTGCCGTTCTGTCTGTTTCTTCGTCGAGCAGTAATCTCTCTCTTCCTGTCTTCCACATAATATATAGCATATATATGCCCACCACCGCCCTTATTCACCATTAACAGAGACGACATTTGAATCAAACTCCAGACCATTTTCTCTCAACTAATCAAGAACACTGAACGAGGCGGTTTCCCTATTTCCTACAGTTTTTAAGCTCCCTCGCTCCTCCTATGGACGACAATTCACATTCTTCTCACCCTACCCAAGAAGAAACCCTCAAGCTTCCACCCAACCCTTCATCTCCTCCACAAAGCCCCATCTCTGCAACGACCACAAGCTCCGAGACAAACTGCGCAGTGTCTTCTCCGAGCAGCTCAGGCAGTAAAAAGTGCAAAAGCAAAGGAGGACCTGATAATAACAAGTTTAGGTATCGGGGAGTGAGGCAGCGTAGCTGGGGAAAATGGGTGGCAGAGATTCGAGAGCCGCGCAAGAGAACCCGGAAGTGGCTCGGCACTTTTTCCACTGCCGACGATGCTGCTCGAGCCTACGATCGAGCTGCTATTATTCTGTATGGATCTCGGGCTCAGCTTAACCTCCAGCCTTCTGCTTCTTCGTCGCAGTCTTCCTCTTCTCGGGGCTCTTCTTCTTCCTCTTCTTCTTCCTCTACGCAAACCCTAAGACCACTTCTTCCTCGTCCTTCTGGTTTTAACCTAGATTATTCTTCTATGGCTTCCCCGATCCCGGCGATGCCTCAAAATGTTCCATCTGCATACGTCCCTTATGGATTTTATCCATCTATTGCTAATGGGTCTTCCGTACTATCCCCAAATACGGCGCAATATCCTCAGCATCAGAACCTACTGTCTAATATAAATGCAGGCAACTTCATTGACCCCACCTTCCTGTTTAACCCTAGTCATCAGCAACATCAAGCCGTTCATCAAAACTGCTTACAAAGTGATGCAAACTCCCATGTGGGAACCGTCGGTTCGAGCATGGCTCTTTCATCTCAATCCGTAGTTGCACCGCTTGATCCAGATCCACTGGCCGCCGTGGCCCCTGGATCTTCTGCGGGATGGCCATCTTCAACGGATGAGCTTGAGAATTTGCAATCTATCTGGGATTACAATGACCCTTTCTTGTTTGATTTTTGAGGGATTTTTCTTAAGCTCTCCATGCGTTTGTTTTTGGCATCAAATCTAATCATTCATTTGTCATTGAAAGTGCTACCTCTCAATGTTTGCATGCATCTGATATCGGATCGGAGCTTAAGTTGCCGCTTGCTACAATGCCACCGCTTAAGATCTAAGTCCATCATAATATATTCCCAAAGGTTTAGTGGGTGAAGCTATGCTGTTACTGATAACCAATTTTCTTCATGCATTGCGAGAGATCTTTGTATGTTACTCTCATTGTATGTTTTTGGTGGGTATATCGTTCTGAGGAACAAAAAACCTTTATAGTAGTTAGGGTGGATGTTCTAGTAGCCACTACGGTATTTAAGGATTCTATACCATTAATTTCCGACCCAAATTTAGAGGAAATGACGCTGAATTGCCATGTTTGTGGTGGGTCTATGAGCACTGCGTTACTCGTTTTACTTTTATTCTGATTGCACAACACCATTATTGATACTTTTTTTGCATAGAATGAAAGCTTTAATCCATGCTAACTCAGTTGTTGTCGTGCAAAAGCATTGTTTTGACGCTCATAAATGTTTTCTCTTTTCTTGAAGATTACTTTCGAAGTCTTTCTCGAGCTCTATTGAACATTTCCTATGAATAGTCTTTTCTTAGGATTTGAATATTCTTTCTGTGTGTATCTCTTTAACAATCCAACTGTGGTCCAGAATTTTCATCATATTTTTGGTTGCACCTCAACGGCATAGAAATTCTCGTACCCCTTTTGTTTTCCATTTCCTTGCTCTGCTTTTTACTTTTCGTTGATATCCCGTGTTACTGTTTGATAAATTCGACGAGATTCACATAAATTCTTGATTATTATCTCGTTTTTATTTGGAAATAATCGAACTTTTTCACTTAATTTTTATTTGAACGAATGTTCAGAATATGCGTGTTTGTGTTCATCAGTTTTGTATTACTCAAGCACGTAAACTGTCAAAACCACGATAGAGTCAACGTTATATTCTATTAATTATGTGATTGGTAGGCTTTTCAAATGCGCCTAAAACTAGGGATGTGCAAGGTACCGATCCGGTCTGATTTTACAGTGGTCCAGCACCGGACCGGTGGTATCGGTTCTCATTTTTTAAAGACCGGTATCGGTCCGGTGGAAGACCGGTTCTGGTTTTACAGTGGTCCAGCACCGGACCGGTGGTATCGGTTCTCATTTTTTAAAGATGGGTATCGGTCCGGTGGAAGACCGGTACCGGTCCGGTTCTAGACTGGGTTTTTCGGTACCGGTATCGGTTCGGTACCGGTTTGGTACCCTGTTTTTTCAAATATTAAAAAATATAATGTAAAATTATAATAATATAAAATGCAAACATCAGTAAAAAATTACAGAATTGTCATATTAACATTGACAAGGTTTTCTTCATCTCTTCTTCAAATTTACTCTTTTTAATAAAGTCCATGTAGCTGTAACGTGTATGCACGATGAGCTACCAAACTTGAAGAATCCACTGAAAGAATATTGAAAAATAGATAAAGAAAAAAATCAAAGGTTATTTTAACATAATTAAGTTCAATTACTTCAATTCTGGAGAAAAATATAACTAACCTGAGTCAACAGGTTACATCCTACAAAATAGAAGAGAAGCATGACTTTTACACATCAATGATATATGATAAATGATAATGCTAACGAGTGCATAAAGCATACCACTGAGATCACCACCAATTTCATACTAATTCACTTCATCAACGTCATTAATTTGTATAATATCTGAAAAATATAAATTGAAAACAAATTTAGAAAAAATAGTAATAAATAAAATAAAGAAAAAAGAAAACACTATAAATATAAAAGATACCTGGCTCATTCATATCATCATTGAAGTTGATTGATTCATATTTCGAGGATCGAATCCAGCTTTGAGTGCAGATAAGCGCCTCGACCGTCTTTGGGGACAAAGAACTGCGAAATTGATCAAGTATTTTTCCTCCACAACTAAAAGTTGACTCCGATGCAACAGTAGAAATAGGAATGGCCAATATATCTCTTGCCACATTGCTCAGAATTGGGTATTTGAATGAATTTACTTTCCACCACATGAGAATGTCTAGTTTGTCTGCATTGTCTTCCAATTCTTCATACAAATATTGTTCAATTTCTGACCGCGTAGTTGAAACATTTGGTTGTTTTGGGCGACTATGAAACATCTCATGTATCTTATTGTGGCTCAAATTGCTCTTTTGTGGTAAGATTGTAGCTGTGGTTGGTACACTTGAACTATTATAGTTGTCTTTTATATTTTCCAATCTCGCATCACCTTTATACTCAATATATAAATTTTTAATCACAAGTTGTACTTGGCTTAACAAATAATCTGCCTTATCAGAATCCATTACAATGGAAAGACAATGTTTCAAATACTCTATTTTATGTCGAGGATCTAAAACAACTGCAACATACATCAACATATTCATTTTATCGCAGCTTCTCCAATATTTATCAAATTTGCTTTCCATTCCAATAGTCATTCGCCTCAATATTGGATTATCACATTCAGCATACTCTTGAATAACCATTTTCAAATTGCATACTTCACAAACATATGTATTTGAAGTAACATGCAATGAGGCTGAAACATTTAAGGTCATATCATAAAAAACCTGCAAAAATTTTACAAGTTCTCGAATATTAGCCTAATCTTCTGTTGTGGGAGGACTTTCTCCACCCAAATCAGGGAGATAATAATCATCTGTTTCTATCAATCTCTCAAAAGCTTTTTCAAATTTTTCTGCGCTGGCTAACATCAAATACGTGGAATTCCATCTTGTAGCCACATCGAGAGAGACACTACTTTTGCATACAATTTTAGCTTGTTCAACACATTTCTGAAATTTCTGTAGTCTAGCAGGAGAAGATCGAACATACTTCACTGCTCGACGTACTCTCATAATACATTCGTGATGGTCTTTTAAACCATCACATACTATCAAATTCAAAATATGGGCAAAACATCGCATATGCAGACATTCACCATTCAAAACTAGACCATTCCAATCTCGAATTCTCTTCACCAAATAAGAAAGGGTCACGTCATTAGAAGAAACATTATCCACTGTAATTGTTAAAACATTTTCGATCCCCCATTCAAATAAACATCTCTCTACTTCTTTTCCAATGGTTTCACCCTTATGATTTGCAATCAAACAAAAATTGATGATCTTCTTATGCAAAATAAAATCACAATCAACAAAGTGCGCAGTTAAAACCATATAATTCAAATTTTGAATAGAAGTCCAGGTATCTGTAGTCAAACAAACTCGTTGAGATGCGTTCTTAAAATAATCTTTCAACTTTGACTTCTCTTTCTCATAAATGTCAATAATATCTCGTGCAATCGTAGATCTAGAAGATACAACAAATTTTGGTCGTAAATAATTAGAATAAACTCGAAAACCCTCTGATTCAACAAACTTAAAAGGCATTTCTTCAACAATAATCATTTTTGCTAGAAGTTCTCGGCAAGTTGCACTACTAAACGATGCAGATGTGGAAGTTGATCCCATATTATCGACATTTTTGAAGCTTAAAGTCTTTTGCTTCGTATCTACACTTGCCAACAACTTTTTACAAGCATTAATATGTTTTTTCAAGCTTGAAGTCCAATTCTTTGTATGATGACAAGCATAAGTCTGAGCACAATAATTACATCTTGCTCTAGGATTGTTTTTATTAGTGTTTTCTACCATAGAAAAATGAGTCCAAACATCCGATTTTTTCCTCGTCGTTTGACCAGTAACAGGGTTAACATTAACACTCTCTATTGTTTCATCATTGAAGCTTTCCATTATCTACATTTTTAACAATTTCAAAATAAATCTCAGAATCACATAACAGAATTCATCAATTTTTTCAACCATATGTAAAACACTAAATAGAACAGAATTCATATGCAAAACACTAAACAGAACAGAACAGAATTCATCCATTTTTTCAACCATTGCCAGAACAGATTATACCAAGATGCAAAACACTAAACAGAACAGAATTCATCAATTTTTTCAACCATTGCCAGAACAGATTATATGTATATGCAAAACACTCAACAGAACAGACTAACAGAGTAGACTAGAGTGCTAACCAAGCTGGGAATGGCAATGGCGATGGACAGAGGTCGGAGCTCGCCGCTCGGAGGCCGGAGCTAGCAGTGGCAGATGAACGGAGCTCGAAACTCGGAGCTGGCAGTGGCGACTGGCGACTTTCGACGGACAGAGCTCGGAGCTGGCACCTAGTAGAGGCTGACGATGGAGCTCGCTGCACACTGCTCGGTGGTCGCTGGTCCGAAGTTGGAGGAGACTGGCCGACGAGAGGGTGAGGTGCAGAGGTGGTCGCTGGTCCGAGGCTGGAGGATTAGGGGTCGGGGGACTCGAGACTCGGGTGTTGTTGTTGCCCTAAATCAAAATCTAATGCCCTAATTAAATGTTAAAAATCCGGTTCTACACGGTACTGGTTCCATGCTACTGTGTACCGAGGACCGGTACCGTGTAGCACTGGTCCCGATAGTACCGGACCGGATCCCATCCGATACTCCATTTACACAGACCAAACCCGGTATCGATAGGATCGGTTTCAGTCCGGTTCTCGGTACCAGGCCGATCCTGCACACCCCTACGTAAAACAGTGTCAGATTGGTTTGAGCATGAAAACTTAGATTAGACAATGGATGTTTTATGTTTGTATCAACTTCTGAGTCAATGTCGGATTCCATAATACCCAGAATGGCTGCATAATACTATTTTCTCGGATAAGATTTAAGTCAGCAAACATGTTCTCCCTTCTTTCACCCTTTTTTAATTTTGGGTTTTAGTTTTGTTTTGGAAATTTACAAATCAATTCTTTTACTATCAAATCAATAACAAGTTAATCATTGAATAATTTTTAGTACGGATAATAAATCGAATAAACATGGCTGTTACATTTTTCAACGTTGTCTTTTCCTTAGGTTAACATTGTCTTTCCAGTACGTAAAGTGAGTTCTTGAAATATGACTTGAGAAAGACGTCTTTCGGTAGAATAAATACGACTTTTCGCAATAAAAAAATGACTTTCCTCTACAAAAAGCTGAGTCCTTGAAATAAGACTCAAGAAAAAGGATTTTCCTCATATCAAAGTTGTTCCCTTGAGAAAAGATGACTTTCCTCTATATATAGGAACTAAATTCATTATATTCTTCGTAAAAAAATACATACAAGTTGTGACTCTTCTATGGATGGTAAAATAATTCTAAATTATCATACATATAAAAACATTATACATTCTTTTATAAAATTTTCTAAATTATAAAATTAATAAAAATCAAAATCTATTTTCTACAGGTGTTAGCTCTTTTCTACTGAAAATATTTGAGATCACGAGTTCTTACAGTTTTTTTTATGGATATTAATTTTTTTTCACTGCGAATTCTCTGAAACGATATGATCGAGTCATTTTTCTCAAATTAACAGCGTTATTTACGTCGTTTATTTTTTATAACTAAATATTTTATTTATTAGTAAAAATTATTCAGTAGTTAACTTATGGTAGAAAAATTTAAGTGATTTTGATTTTTGCTAAAATTGAATCAAGTGTAACGTCGACTACACGCATCTGCAATTATTATAATGCTTGCCCCCAGTTCTGCACTAAAGCTTCCACTTGCAAGTTGCAATATCTTTTTTATATTCCACTTTGCATGTTTTTTAAATATTAATACATATTTTTTTCCCTTTTAATTAATTTAAAAATTGTTTTTCAAAAAATTTAACGATACTGATTCAAAAGAGACTCGAGTTGGATAAGATGGCTTGTGAACTGATTCAACTCGAGTCACTTTTTGTAAGACTTGGTCCAAGCAAACCTATCTGTCCACTAATGATGATTACTACTCTATTATTCTCCAAAATCATTGAGAGAAGAATTATTAGTTGGGTTTAAATACACTAGAACGTTCATACAAAAAGTATACTTCCACTTTCAGATATTTTGGATTAATTAAATTAATCCAAATAATTTGATTGAGGGAAAATCATAAATTAACCATAATTCTTTACTATTATTATTAATGACAAACTAACTATCATTTTTTTTAACCAATAAATCACTGAATTATAAAAAATTAACATCGCAATTATTACTATTATATTTATCGTTAACACTTTAATGACGAACCAGTTCATTGCAAACCAGCACGGTCTCGTGATGAACCGCCATGGTCTCGTGACGAATCACTGCAGTTTGTCATGAGACAACGGCTGTCTCACGACTCGCAGTTTGTTAAAAAAAATTTTATCGCAAATTTGAAGGCTTAAACAAGTAATTTTGGGCCAGAGAAATTAGGGTATTAGGGTGAATCTTATAACAAGTTATAGATTTCTGAGAGAGCTTTGATTTGATAATTTTTGGAGCCGATTATGACACATGTAATCAAAGTTATAGTATTTTGAAGTTGACTCGAACCCAAAATCACCCGTGTAAACACTCAAATTTGTGATAAAAAATTTTTTAATAAATCGCAAGTCATGAAACTACAACAATCTCATGAAAAATTGTCACAGTTCGTCATAAGACAACTTCAGTTTGCAGTAAATTATCGCGATTCGTTATTAAAGCATTAATAATAAATGTAACCGTGATTATTACAGTATCAATTTTTTACAATTAAGTAATTTATTTATTAGAAAAAAAAATGAGGATTTGTTTATTGAAGGAAAATGGTTGATTTGCTATTTTTACTTTGATTTATTAACTAATTTTAACTATTTATAGTAATTTTGTGGATATTTTTATTAAATGAACAAACGTGGTACAGTTGCCTAAACCAAAAGGACAAAAGGCAAGTCGGACTCGGAGCGCTGTTAAGTTCTTATTCTGTGCTCCGCGCCCTAGATTAAAGATCCTGTAACTTCACTTGCCACCGTCGATATCAAAAACTCGATTCTAAGAGTGAAACTGAAGGACAATCACTGGCTGTCATTTTGATTTCAACTAGTACCGGCTAGGCTTGAACACGTGGGAAAATGATCCCACCTTTTAGATGAATATCTGGTGTTGCTCTGATCCATTCCATCTATCAAAATATCTTCTCTGCTGTCTACTTCTTCCTCCTCCTGCTGCCTCCTTTTTGCGCAATGTCAATCATCTCGCCATGATTTATGCTGAAACAACAGCGCAAAGGCTCTGTACTTCTTGCTCAACAATTTAAGATCAAGAACTAATTTGTCTAGTTGCTTTCAATGTCTTCCCAAGATTCTCAGTCACCATTTCACTGGCACTACGGCGAGCTCGACGATCGGAACTTCCAGATTCGAGGGCGGACGATCTTCTTCTTCGTGGTTCTCTTCACGATCATTCTTCTTATTTCCCTTCTCTTCTTCTACGCTAGATGGGTGTGTCGTTTCCACCGCCTTACTTCTGTCGCAGCCTCCGTTTCCCACGCGCCACGCCCGCCGGCTCTTCTCCGGCGGCTGCAACGCCTTGACGATACGGCCATCAAAGGGCTTCCAATTACCTTATACCAACCGTCCTCCTCCTCTTCTGATCTGAATGGCTCTGGGGATACGGATACAGAGTGTTGCATTTGCCTGAGCGTGTTTGAAGAGGGAGAAAAGGTGAAGATTTTACCAGAGTGCCAGCATTGTTATCACTCGGAGTGCGTCGACGAGTGGCTCCGAACTCAGTCGAGTTGCCCCATATGTAGAATCTCTCTGCGGATTGACTCGGGGATTGGGTCTGTTCTTCCTCAAATCGTAGTCGAATAAAGTATGAGCAGTCCATTGATTTCCTAGTTCCTTCTAGCTTCACCCGGGCAAATCCAGAGAAGTTTAAGATTGCAAAGTTAGAATTGATCGTCGAAGAAAAACAGAGGCTTTGATCCGTTTTATCTGTAGAATCAATTGTTAAAGGGAAGTGTATGAAGAAGCTCCATTAATTGAATGATCTTTATGGATGTGGTTTCTGTGTCTATCTAGAATTAATTCAGATGAACGCCGCTGAATATGGCGGCTGAATGAAGTTGGATGGTGGGTAGCTGGCCGGGGACCAATTGCACCTCCATTTATGGCCTTCTCCTATAAATATCTCAAACAGTAGACTATTTGCAGATTCAAATGGTAATATTTACAATGTTCAATTAAAACTATGCAGGTAGAATAATTACCTTTTTAAAATATGTCAATTGGGCCGGAAGGCCCATTGAAGAAGTCCCGGCCCAACTAAATTCAATATCTCGCCCCATGTATAAAACTTTTAACCTAGCTAAAATTCCTGCAGTCGCTGCACTGTGTCGCCAGGGTTTCTAAGGCGAAGTCCAGAGAACTTTTCGCCATGAGAGCTAAGGTTGGCCTCTTTGTTCTCTTACCTCTTTCTTTTAATCTTAAGCCTGTAGTTTTTTGGATTTCTGAATCAGTTTTTTGGTGCTTTAACAGTGGAAGAAGAAGAGGATGAGGCGATTGAAGAGGAAGCGACGGAAGATGAGGCAGAGATCCAAGTAGTTCCTTCTCGTGAAATCGATGTTGTTTTTGTTTAGATTTCCTTATCTGTTTTTCCGTAGTTAGAGTCGAATCGCAGTTTTCTTACCGAATGTTGTTATGATCTACAATGTCTGATCGTATTCCAAAACTTTGAGCTCATTTAATGATCAAATTTTGAAGTTAGAAACTTTTATTCGATTTTCTTCGCGAATCGTAAGGATACTCGATTCGTTTGGCCTTTGGTCAAATTTCGCTCTCAACGCCCGTTAAGGGTGTGTGCAATGAGCAATGAAACTCGAAATCTCGCGGAGATTTTTGGAACTCGACATTACGATGGCATATCGGAGGGGTTAAACGACAAATTAAATGTTGTCATGGAGATATCGTTGAAAGGCGGCTACTTTGAAGAAGAGGCACTCCGAAGAGACAATCAACTTGGAAGCACTTTGCTTATTATGCGATAAATATGCATGCTTTTCAATTTTCTGCAATTCACCTGAGTTGAATAAGATGAAGGAGAAAACTGAAGGGTGTCGGTAAGAATAATTTGATAATTCTTCATTATTAATCTAGGGAGAAAGGTGAACCGGATCTGAGAAGAGAATCTATGGATCTATGGACTCTGGGGATGCTCAAAATTAGGCCTCATACCATCATGAATCCTTAGATTTTCTATGTAAGTTTTGACCTCTTGAGCTATCATACGCTGCATGAGTGCCACCAAACTAGTCTTCTCTTCATCCACAGACGCTTCATCCACCACCTTCGTCCTGTCCGGTTTCTGATCGATCTCCTCCATTTTCACTGCCGGTTCCTTCTTTGCTATTACATCACACCTGCGTAACAGCGTCACGCTGTCTCCTGGTGGCGACAATGTCAACGACGTCTCTGGTCCTGCTATTCCAGAGGGTCTGTCGGAGCTGTTATGCTCAGGCGACATACGGATGCACTGCCGCTTAAGGGTTGAGTCTGACTCGGAGGAGAATGCTCCAGAGGCTGAGACGTCGACACTTGTGCGCTTCATGAGGGAATTGAACTCGGAGGAGAACTCCACATCACGAGGGCGGCGCAGGGTGGAATTCCAGTGGTTCTTAATCGCATTGTCGGTGCGGCCAGGCAAGAGGCGAGCAATGGTGGCCCAGCGGTTACCATGGAGAGCATGAGCTTGGACTATGAGAGCGTCCTCCGCGGGGGTGAAAGGCCGGTGCTGCACCGTTGGACATAGCTGATTGCACCACCTCAAGCGACATGACTTGCCGGAGCGGCCTGGAATTCCGGTGCTTATCAAAGACCAGTTACGCGGGCCGTGTTGCTCCACCAGCTTGACGAGGGTAGCGTCTTCTTGTGGGCTCCACGACCCTTTAACACGATCAACCCCCTCGTTAACATCCACCCCCATTATCGAAAGGCTGAATCAATCCTCGTCTCTTAGTCTTGGATTTGTTTGAGGGGAGGGTTTTCGTTAATTAAAACAACTGGGTAAGCATTCCAACCGTTTGATTGAGGGGGTTCGTTGCGTGAACCGTAAAGCCGCTCCTTTACAGAACGACTCTCTCTCTCTCTCTTTCTCTCGTTGCGATCACCGCGTTTGTTTCCGTTTCTTCTTTATTTATATTATGCTCTACCTTCATCAACGTTTTGGCATTATGCATGCCTTCTCTCACTAGCTTAGAGAGAGAGAGAGAGAGAGAGTTACCGAGATGATTTAATGAAGCAGGTACATGAAACTCCGAAGCGTTTAGAAAAAGTAGACGGCTCAGATTACAACTTCTTTCTGTTGACTTTCCTCGCGAAGGAGGAGACGTGGACTTTTCAATCAAAGAACTGAGATTTGAAAGCATGTAACGACCGTCCGTTACACAATCCAACTGAAGACCGGAGGTTGCGGGAATTAGGTACTGAATAAGCAAAGTCGAGGAGTAACGTTGTCAATATAACGCCGTACTGTTTCTTGTCGGTTAAACGGGAGGCCGGTTTCTTAACGTTCTATTTGAGCTTTTTTCAATACGTTATTCACTATCAATATCTTCAGTCAATTTAATGAAACCAGGGGGAAAAAATGGCATAAATGAGGTCTCAGAGAGGAGATCTTCAGCGTTGCAAGGAGGCGTGCAGGCCTTGGTCTTCGTTTGGCCGTGAGGGGAGATGTCGTCTCCTTTTTTTTCTGATCTGAGGATGAAGATGATGACTCTGGTTTCAAAAGGAGCGTTTTTGCCAAAACCAAATGCAGCCAATGTTTTCTCCTCGTAGTAACTCTTCTTGAACGTGAATTGGCTTATCCTCAGATTTTGACAGTTTCTCCAAGTTCGTTTCCAGCTTCTGTAGTAGAGATCTTACAACATATATCCATGAACAAGTAATTAATATTATTCATCATAGCTTCACAAGGAACCTGACGATTTGTAAGCTCAACATGCTATGATAGAGGTGAATAAGTAGATTTGAAGAACATCCCAACTAAAACAAAATCCGCAGAACGAACTCAAAGAATTCATGGAATATATTGTGCAGGCAATGACCAGAGTCAAAACCTTTAGTTTAGCAAATAATTAAATGGAAGGAAAGTTCCTCAATTTTCATCGAGTTTACCAGACAATTTTCCAATCATTTATCCCACCATTAAATCTAAGAATCATCTGACGAGGAAATCTCAATTTAATGAACTGGAAATTCAGTTTTTTTTTATTTTCTACCCAATTATCTTAAATAATTCTCATTGTTAACTAAACTAATTAACTTTAAATTAGTCAATGAAATATAATTTTAGCAAAATAAGATATTTTCATTTAGTTTTTTATTGAATAGTTTTTCGAGAATAGCTGAAAACACTAATTATAATTACGTCATGTGTGTCTGTAGTGTTGGATACATTGTGTTTGATGGGAAATCAAAAAATAATATAAGATCTTTGCTACCGAAAAAAATATTTTCGTATGAACGTTGATCTATCTTTAGCCACCTTTCTTTCCTCCCTCTTTCTCTTGAGTTTCTCTCTTTCCTTCTTTTCATTTCTTTCTTCTATAAATACCATATTTATCCTTCATTTTATTTCACAAAAAATTATTTTAAGTTATTGAAAATTTATTACTTTTCAATTTGTAGTATTTCATCAATAATATGCAAGGTTAAATATTTGTAGTGATATTTGTATAATATATTTTTTTATTGGATTGCCTCAAATAATTTTTTTCCTCACATTTTATACATTAATAAAATAATTTTATTAATTAAATGACTAACTATTATATTTTGATATTATAATAATAATAAATTATTATTATTATTTTAATAATTAAATTTAAAATATGTATATATTATATTGATATTAATTAAAAATATTTATATATGGTCGACTCATTAAAGCTCATTACACTCGTTTAATCGGCTTGACTCGACTTGTTTAACACATGATTAGCGAGCCAACTTGAGGTGAAAATTTTTTAAACGGGCTCGTTAAACTCGATTCGTTTAACTCACTAAACTTAATGAGCCAACTTTTAAACGGGCTCGTTAAACTCGACTCGTTTAACTCACTAAGCTTAATGAACTAGACTTTTATAGGCTAGACTCAACCCATCTCAACTCGACCAACTCATTTGTCACCTCTAACTAGGGAAAAAGTTGTTTCTCAAATCAAAACAAAAGATTTTTCAATCTTGTTATTGCTTGCAAAAGAAAGTATCAAACGGTCAAGATCACACTAAATTAACCCGTGAACTACATAAATTGTTCCACTTATATTATTATAATAATAATTAAAAAGACAATTAACACCACAAACTTTATAGTTTGGAATTATCAACGCTTCAAACTTTGAAAAAAATTCTACAAACAACTAAAATCTCAAAATATGAAAAATGAACAATGCAAACCTCCCTGTCACGTTTCTCATCCAAAATTGTAGAGACAAACGCCTCAACCACTCATCAACTTCTTCTATTCTGTCAGCCCACCAAAAAGAAAATAGGGTTGATCCAAATTGCTAGAGAAACATCCATCTTAAGTGAGAGACGTTCGTTTTGAATTGAAGACCGTCTGTTTTAAGCTGAAACACTGTTGTCTTTGTTCGTTTTAAGCGAGGGACGTTCGTTGTTAACTGAGGGACATCCCTCACTTAACATTGACAAAAATGACATCATTCTCAGCTTAAAATGGACGTCCCTCAGCTAACAACAGACATCTCTCGTTTAAAACAAACAAAGAAGACGTTTCAGCTTAAAACAGACGTCCCTCAACTAACAACGAACATCTCTCTTTTAAAACAAACAAAGATGACGTTGTTTCAACTTAAAACGGACGTCCCTCCGCTCAAAATGAACATCTCACTAAGACAAATGTCCTTCGATTATTTGTCTTTCGTCGCCAGTTGGATCAACCTCTCATCATTGCGAAACATTCATTATTGTTGTCTTGGACATCTTCGTTCGATGGTCCCTGACGTTTACAAAACTACGACATTAACGTCGACATATTTTGACGAAAAACGTGACTACAAGAACGACGTTGTTCTTTTTTCATAGTTTAGAGTTTTAATTGTCTGTAAATTTTCTATAGAATTTGCAGTGTTGATAACCACAAACTATATGGTTTGTAGTGTTAATTTCCCTAATTAAAAACAATATTTTTCCAAGGTAAATGCAACACATTCATATATCACATACCCTCACAAAAAGAAATCTACATAAAGGAAAGACAGGTCCTTATCCCTGATTAGGGGGTAAAAACAAGGGACAAACTTAAATGAAAGGAGCTTATAAGAGGTAGGAGGAGAGGGAGAGTGTTTGTCTCCCATTGAAAAAATAAAACAGGCAAAACGGTCAACCCTTTTGTATGTGTGTGTGTACAGGGAAAAAGATGGAAAGAAGATGAAATTGGACACGAAAACATGAAGGGGATTAAAGACCGGGTTAAAGAAATGAGAAGGCAGCACTGATTGAATATATGGCCAACTCCGAAACTGGAAAAGAAAGAATAATAATAATAATAATACACAGCATAGAAAAAAATCCTCATCTTTTGAGCTCTTCCAAAAGCCAAACCAAAAACGGAAAAAAAAACCCTGTGCTAAAAGAATATTACAGACCATATATCCACACATCTATTATGACCACTTTTACCACATCACAGAAAATTAAGGAAAGAATTAAAGGACAGCACTCACCTCAGAGATTATTTTCCCTAGAATTCACCTCAAAATGGGAAGTCCACTATGGCCGTTTTCTAGGAAGCTACGATTAATCGATCAAATTTTGCCCGTGAATTAGTAGCTGCTGCCCATAGGTGGCATGCCAAAGGGTGGCATAGGGGGCATCCCCATTCCACCCATTGGTGGTGGCACAAAACCTCCTCCCATTCCCGGTCCTCCCATTCCCGGCATGGGTGGTGCAGGCAACGCAAGAGGCAATAACTGAGCATACATGTTCTGCAATGGAAACGACCATAGACTTATATAAACAGTGTAAGGCAAGCTAAGTAGAGATACATACAATAGTGTGAATTTTTTATCAATTACCTGCTGGGCTATCACTTCCTTCTCTTCCTGTTCTTTAGCCTTAACCTCTTTGAGAGCCTCGATCTTATCTTTCACAAGTTCATCAACTTTTCCTGTGTATTCACGGATGTACTGCACAACGAAAGAATAAAGGATTACTGGTCTATTCATAAGTTGCCGTTTTCTCAATCAATCCGTGCCCAATAACTTATAATTAAATAAATTGACCAAAAAAAGGAAGCGTTTTTAGATTTTACCCCTAAAATGGATTGCGATGTTTAACCAATGCAAACGTAAAAAAATATGCAACAGTAATTAAAATTGCCAAGATAACAGATTTTTCCTTCCAACTGAAATATGCCATTGCAACTTTATCATGAAATAAAAAAAATACCTGTAACAGATATGGGAAAGCAAAGTCAGTCATGTTGTTCATCCAGGCAAGTTCAAGAGCAATGTCTGCTCGTATTAAATCATAACAGACAAACAAACATGATGCAAAGCACTCCTTCTTTCCCTGCACAAACATAATAAAAAAATTAATATCTGAATAGTTCAAATACAAAATTAAACTCACAGCAATATCATGTACTGAAAAGATCATTTAAGCAACATTTTATATTTAATGACGGTCAGAACAAGAAAATAGCAGAGTAAAAGGTTCTTCATAACGTAACCAATAGACAATCATGTTAAAAGATAATTGCTTGGGAAGAAACAAAAGTATAGAGACAATTTCCATGGAAAAGAAAAAATAAAGAAAATTTCTGTGCAACCAAAAAGGAATTTTTTATTAAATTCATTCCAAAAGCATATGTGAAACTATATTAGGTATTAAGCTCAAAAAAAAATAAACGTAGTTTGTAACATCAATATACCTGTTCAATGAAATAAACAAGCAACTCTTCTGCAAGTTCACGGTCACCAGACTGTGATGCTGTTTCCATGGCATCTTTGTAAAGGTTGTCTTTCTTTGATAATGCAATGGATTGTTTCCAGCGTCCTGCTTTCTTGTAAATATATGCCGCAACTCGTCTCATTTCAAGTAGCTCATGTTTCTCAATCTGTAAGAAATCAATGTCGCCAGTGAAACCAGAGAAATTAATTACTATAAAAATTACATGATCTTACCTTCTGTGCAAGGCCTATTTGGTCAAAGTTATCATGTAGATCAATCGATTCACGTAATCTATCATAGTCTTCCTCTTCAACATATATTTCATTCAATGCTTCATTCACAGCAGACACATTGTTGCTCTGAACTGCAACCATGTATGGTTTCACAAGATGCAGGTAACCAGCCTAATATCCCATTTGCCAAGTTAGAGCTGTAAACAGTAAAATATATAATAAATGATTGCCAAGTAAACATGTATAATAATCACCTTTCGCATAATGTCAACGACACGAGTATGGTCCACACGCAGTGCAAGAACATGAAGAAGATCATTAATTAAATCAGGATGTTCTTGCAAGTAGAAGTGCACAGCCTTATAGTACAACTCCACATTAGCAACTTTAACTGCAACATCTTTGAACTGCATGTGGTCCCATGCTTCAGGGGAATGATTCATGATGGTAGTTGCAGCATTATCAAACTCATCATACTGGATGTACAAATAGGTGAGTTCCTTCCAGTGTTGCTGTTCATCACAAGCTCGAATAAGTTTCGGTATATTGAGACGAGTTGAGAACAATTTGATATGCTCCATAAGCTTTTCTGGACGATATCTAGCATATAGAACTCCCAACTCAGTGAAGATACCCATATGGGCACGTTCAAGCCCTAAACCACTCTCCATTAAAGATATTAATTCATTGAAGCATCCTCTATTTTGATAATATTCACTGACTTCTTCTAAGTCATCCACCTGTTCAAAGCCAAAAACATAAACGACAAATTTTAATGGGGAAAATGGAGTGTGAATAAACAAAAAAATAGAGCTTGGGAGCCCGCGCAATAACAAAATGCATGAAGCTAAGACACATTATTGTTGAGAATTCCAGCTTCTCAACTAGTGGAGCTATTTTGATTTAAAAAAATTACGTCAAAATGAAAACAGGATCTCCAATCCACTAAGGAAGAAACTACTAAGGAATACCTGAATAATAATATTAAGCCCACAGATTTGGGCCAGGCGGAACTCTTCAGCATCAACACAAGCAAAACAAACTTCCTTCCATGTCTTTGCACTGTTAGCCTTTCTTGCGGCATCAACAGCCCCTTGAAATTGTTTAAGCTTAACAAGTGTAATAGCCAATTTGGCCCAGTTAGAAATAAAAGCAAATATAATCTTTGCAGCCTCATACAGTGCTTCATCATACAATCGATCACCAGCGTTTTGGAGATTAGCCACGTTTGGCATGAGAATGAACTCCTCAATTTCAGCCAATCGATCAATTTTCGCATAAGCATATATAAGCTCACTATCGACCTTTGGCTCTTTCACCTTCTGTCTAACCATCAAAAGGTACTTCACCAAGTCATGGTAGACATCTGCATCCTCAGCAGCACGGATGACATCAAGAAATTGGGTCGCATCATCAGCACGAATAAACGACTCAATTGCATCACTGACAAGACCTTCCCTAAGTTGGGCCTTGGCCACCTGGCTCCAAACTGCATCTTCTTCAACACGGAATGCAAATTCTGCAGCTCGTTCAATGCTCCGGATGTTATCTAATAAGACATTCACAGCTTGGACATTAAGATTGAACTTCTTGAAGATAGCAAAAGCCTCTTCATATAATTGTGCCTCAACTGCAACATCACCAACTTGAGGACCATCAAAGTTATCTAATCTGGTTATGTAATCCATAACTCTAGACGGGTCTGCTTTAATGGCTGTCAAGATTAGTAGGTTTTGCAGATTGAAGTTCCCACTAAATGCAGAGTTTTGAAGCACTATCTTTTCAAGGAGCTCAATCAATTCATGTGGCAAATCAGCAGTCATGAAAGCCTTAACAGCTGCAGAAACTTGTTCTGGGCTCTTGCTTTCAGGCAAAGCAGTAGATACAACTTGATCAATGAGCTGCCTTCTATATTCATTGTCGGGGTTAAGAACTTTCTCCCAAAGATCAGCGTCCATCCTCTCAACCACATATCTGCAGTGAAAGGATAATGTACAGTAAACCCAGACCAAAGACTGGGATAGCACAGAAGAAAGCAAAAATATTCATACATACCTTGCTTGCAGTTTAAACAAAGAATTTCTATTTGTTACATTGATAAGTTCATCATCACATTGTCCACGTCGATAGGCCACAACAGCCAGAGTAGGATCACGCTTTTCACAATATTTTCCGACGACACGGGAATCATAATAAGGGTTGGTTGTGAGGAAGTGTTCTGGATTATTGTTGCTATCAATGATAATTTTACCAAGAGCATTGTGTACATGTACATCTTGGCTTCCCTCACTCACCAGATGCTCCAAAAACTGTGTGAGTAATCGAAGTCGATTCCTACATTTCATACACAAAATTATTAGGAAAACATATATTAAGTGGAAAGAACAGTAACTAAAAAAGCAGAAAAACTACACCACCTTTTTTCACATTCTTCTACAAGAGGCTCCACAGGAAGCAATGAGCGGACAGACAGAATCAATCCCTTAATGAAATCTTCAGGACACTCGTCATCTAGAAGCTGCCCTACAACTAAAGGAGCATTCCCTGGGTTGACCTATCAAAATGGAGACAAAATTTCTATTAAAAATCCATATTTAAACTTCACATAAGAGTTCATGATGTCTTCATGAAGAATTAAAAATGGTATACCTTTTGGACATAGCCTTCAATGTAACGAAGCATGTTGTTTGTGTACAAGAAATGTGTAAGATCAGGAACAAATCCAAAGCGATCACAAACATTAATTAGAGGACGTGCATCAGGAAGCTTAGCCTCCATCAAAAAGTTCTTCGTCTTCTCAGGGTCATAGAAATTTGATTCTCTCGTCACACGTTCAACCTCCTTGATTTGCCCTGTTTTAGCAGCTGCCTCAATGTACTTAAAGTGGATGTCAGGATCCTCACTGTCCAATATTAAAACAAAATATAAATAAGTAAAAATAATAGAACAGTTTTCAACCCAATCCGAGAATATCTATTTGAAATTACCTTGAGCTCAGATATGATCCCAAGAAAAAGTATAAGCCCTCGTATGACTTAAATTGCTCGAAAAGCTTCATGCATGCATCAATGCCCAACTGTTCACAATATTCCTTGGCAACCTGCACGGACAGATACCAATTAGCATTAGCTCAGCAAATATTTTAAATTATTTTCTCTGCTCAAAAGACATCCGAGTACCTGTACAATTATCTGAAGATTGCCTCTGAGATTAACCAACAAAAGGTCCTTCATACACTCCAGAGCCCATTCACGAGACAAAGTACCGAAAAACTCTACAAGGGACTGTAAAGAATCTCATGTCAGTATTAAGTTGTGTAGTGGCATGTGATACCATTAATGAAAGAGACAGACCTGAGGCTCAATAAGATGCGTGTTTACAATTATTCGTTTGATATCAGGCAACTCTGTGTAATGCTGCAACAAGAAGAAACAATTTTAGAAAAATGCACACAATATTTTCTACCCAGAGAAGCATTAAATAAAAGAAAGAATGAAGGAATCTCACTTGGAGCGCTCGCATATAAAGACCAGCTTTTTCACAAAGTTGGGCAACTCGGGGACGGTCATAGTGACTGAACATTCCATTGGCCAATATGGCATCAGCAACGTTTGGAAAAGACACCAAATTGATCTCCAGGACCTAAATAACAATGAAAATTATTCATTCACTGAAAAGGAAACCTCAATATACAGTGAAAAGGAACTTTGAAAAGAATAGATAAGACCTTTGTTTGAAGGAAACTATGTTCAGGAAGATTTGGCTTCAAAACATCTAACAGGAAGGCCGTTGCCTCACGAATCAAATTCCTCTAAAAGACAACACAAGAAGACCATAACTAGGCTGCAAAATTTGTCTTTTACCATTTGCTACTTGTCTCCATAATATGTTGATCTCTTTAAAAAAATTAAGAACAGAACTCACTAGAAATTACTGTGAAGTATTATCAAGTTGAGGACAAATAGCCAATTAGTCGTTAAAATTAGTTACTGATAAAGAACAGTTTATGAAAGAGGAAAATAAACCTGAAGGAAAAGATCGGTTATGGTGTTGTAGTCAACAGGACAACCTCCCTCCATTTGTGACATCATCAATGCAAAATTAACAGCTCCCTGGAAGCACAGTCAGATAGTAATGAGCAAGTTTAAAAAATGCTCTACTACATCTTCTGCTCCACTTTACAAAGGGTAAAAATCATGTTCAGCCCAACACAGCACCAAAACCAATGGATAAAGAAAAAAGAAACAACAAGGATCACAGTTTGAGCCAGCATATTCAGATTAGCTGGTATACAACAGTCAAAAAATACCTAAAACTTCAAGGATTTACAAGAAAGCAAACCATACATCAAGATAAGATGCCTACCTGAGGATCTGTCCGAAGAATTGTTTGCAACAAGAACAAATAATCAGGTGTATAACCCACCTACAATCAAAAAAGAACAACATGAATACAATCATATCACACAATCATTAATAGGAAAAAAAAATTATATAAAATAATGATGATGAAAACACAAAAAACTAGAGATATCAATGAAATTCGTGACTTCAACTGTGATTTTATACAATAAACTTGTGGACCAATATAAGAACCACGTCATATCACCTGCTTTGAATAGATGAGAATCTTGTCAAACTCTCTCCTCTCGGCAAAAGCTGCAACAACTTTTGGAGTTGCTCTGGCTTTAATATATATCTTCAATGCAAGGTCATTATCAACAGTCTATAAAAGAAAATCGGAATGATCCATCAGATAAAATATTTCATCAAATTCATGGTCACAGAAAATTCAGTGGCATTGCACTATAGATTCAAAACTAAAAGGTAAAGAGACAAAAGAAAGCTTCAAATTGGAGGAGATAATCAAAAGTCCTATCAAAACACACAGAAAGAAATAGGTTACTACATAGTAGCAGCACCTTGATAAAGGAACAATAACTGAAAGTCATTTCAAATAAAGCAGGATGAAATAATAATTATCTTTTATTTTAAAACAAACCTTTACAAGATCTCCCAACTCCTCACTGCATTCCAGCTTGTCTTCAGCCAACCAATTCTCCAGAAGATTTTTCTTGTTCTGATTCACAACAAGACGTGATAATTCTAATGACTCAAAAGCATTAAGCTTTCCCCTTGTTAATAGTGTTCCGAAGTACTGCAAGAGCGGTGGTGTTTGCCCAGATTGAACAGGGACACTCTGCACCAAATTAGAGAGAGTTTCCTTCAATATTACAACAAACAATCATGTGACTTGAGTAATAGATCTTAATTCTAGATAATTGAAGACCAAGACTGACACAATTGGGAGATGCATATTATCGCTTGGTTTGGACGTCATTTTGAGAACTTTAAAAGTGATTATCTTTTAATTTTACATTGCAAACTCATTTGATTAACAAGTTTTATAAAAACAATATATCCAGAAGCACAGCAAATTTGAGAAACTAAATTGTCCAAAATTAATGAAAACTTTTTTGCTTAATTGTTCAATAAAGTAAATAATGTTCATTTTTTGTAAATGAAAACTAATACAGTAGTTACACGATATAATTTACCAAACCATTATTTTATTGTTAAAGCATATGTAACGTTTATAACTAAGCCTAAGGTCGAGAAACATTTAAAGGAATGCATGCTTGTAAAAACCTGAAATTTGGCAACAGTGTCTGGCGTACGTAGAAGACCTTGAGGAGACTCTGCAGCAAGTTCAGCAGCTTCTTTGTACTTTGTTTGAGCAAAAAGTTCTTGAAAACGTTGAACAACCTGAGAAAGTTCAGTGAGGATACTATTAATTCCACCAAGAAAATGAAGGGTTCTAGATGGGACACCATTCAATAGACCATATAGTGTAGGGCAAACAATCAATATCAGGCACAACAAAATACCAAATAAAAATGCAGATTTAATTAACTTTTTTTCTTATTGGATAAGTTTACTTAATTTTAACTTCGTCCAAACCTATTTTTGATTTTGAGAGCCACGAGAGAGGAAAAAAAAGAAGCCCAATTAAGTTTACATGCAATGTCATATGTCCGTGAGATTTAAGGTAGGGAAATAAGCCAAGTAGTGATTTGAAAATGCACACTGTTAACTGCAGGGTTATGAGAGCCGTGAGAGCAGGGTTTTTGTTATGTGCTATCGCTTCCATGCCCAAAACAATGAAATTTAACAAACAACTCACTAGAAGGATGAAATTTATAAATGAATCTGATGATCATAACTGGCTCTAACTGTCAAGCGTTATAAAACTATTAAACTACAATGTCGAACTGGGTATAATAAATTGAATCCAAGTTCTATATCAACTCGTGTAATAAACAAGGAATTGACTATGACTACTATGGTTGGTTATTGCTATGCACGCCTTAGGAAAAATACAACATGCTCTGTCATGTTATGGTTATGCTTGCATTTACAAATCACAGACGTATTACGGATCTAAATGCATATCAACAAACTTGTGTTTTCATGTGCTACAAAATGGATCAGTGTTGAATATGAATATCAAGTTACCAAATTTTCAGCACCAGGAAGGTTTCCTCGTTTAGCAAGACTAACAGCAAGCTCTAAATTATTCAGCTGCAAAGACAATTAAATAAAATTTAACAAATAACTAATATATAATCGACAAAGACATAAAACAAGGCCAAAAAAGGCAAAAACATTATTTATGAACATACTTGACCACTAACGAAGGGAACAATTGTTTGCTCATTTACTGTAGCCAATAACACCTGACCCCGCCTATTTATGGCATAAAATCCTCCAGCCGTTGAAGCTTCAGTCGTCAAAAAGATAGGATCTGGACTAATTCTATTTCTGTATACTGCAGCTGCAGTTTCCAGATCATAAACGAAGAGAAGCCCAAGCTTGGTAATCACATAAATCAAACTATACTTGTGGGATATCTGCCAATCAAAATTCATCAATCATCACTGACACAGAAGATTGGAAGACGATTTATAGAAGTAATTAACTCTCCTACCTGCATAGCAACTGGGAAATCATCAGCAAAATCAGGGGGAAAGAATAGATCTGCTTGTTTCTTTGTAAAAGATGGCTTCCCTGCAAATAAATTAAAAGATTAGAAGAGATAACTAATAATAACAGTAGCATAACTTTACATTTCACAGCGCAGGACTTCCTTAATACAATTACAAACTTCATCATTGATTTGATTCGGATATTACTTCAATCATAATATTGAAAATCGTTACAACAGCATGATCAATATTCAATACAAAAAAGTAAAAAAAATTCAACATCGCTTTTTTTTTTCAGTTACCTTGAGTAACTCTAAAAGACAAATAAAATAAGCCTAAACCACAAGCAATGCTGCAAATATGGCCCCTTCCACTCCAGATACCATCCATTGAAAATTATAACACAGAAAAGCACAATGACAAGAAAATGTCACAAATGCAAAAACACGGTATATTATCACAAACAAAAATATCAATAGCCTATACAGAATGCATTTTGAAGAATAGACCTTAAAAAGAGTTCAAACTACAACCAATCCTCCAAATTATGGCCATCTCAACATAGAAAGACAAGTGTAAGATAAAATGTGACATATGTCAAAAACATGGTAAATTATCACAAAACAACAAATTTCAAAGGTTATACAGAATGTATAGAAAAAAAAAAAGACCTGGCTGGGCACCAAGCTCAATAACATGAAGCTTCGAAGTTATTTGTCCAGCATTGAGCGCTTTAGTAGCAAACGAAATTAAAGTTGAAGGATTCTCATTCCCTAGAACCTGTTCAAAGAAAATAAAAGCCGAATGATTAAACATTACAGAAACATAAAAAATAAATTCTAAGGAGAAGAGTTAAGCAAGCCTCTCACTTTAAATTGGGCAAATGCAGCTGCGTGTGCTTCAAGAGCCTGACTTCGCTGTTGATCTACCGAAAAAAGTTGCATATTTCCTTTCACCAATTGTGGCCTCTAGATATACCAATCAGATAAGAAATATAAAGTTAACAAACCGTCAAGTTGCACTAAATCCATTAGTCTCTAAGAGGAGGATTAAGTGAAATTTCACGTGGATCAAAAACCAATATTATAAATTTAACAAGTAAATGTGCCACCACTAAATAAAATTACTTTATAAACAGGAGATGTTGAACAATTAATTGAGAGACCAAAACGATTTGCTCCTCAAAGAGATATTTCAATATTTCCAAACATACAACTTCAGACTTAGAACCTCACAGAACTCGTTGTCATTATACCAATTGACATATTATTTATCTTATGAGTTGTGCAACATAGATCTACTTCAGATAATATATAGTTAAATCATTTAATACCACTACAGCCATCTAATACTCGTTTTCTTTTTGTTGAACATGATCAGCCGTTGACCTTTTCCCTGAATAAATGTAATCTCTTTTACATAAATGCATGATTGCAACAAGATAAACGCCGTTTCCCGTTTCATAGATTTTTTCCTCATTCATACAATACTTTGATTGGTGAAAACAAAATGTAAACCATAGTTTTGGTAAGTAAACAGAAATAAAAGAATACCTCGGGAGCTCCAGGAGCAATTCCAATCAAAACCAGCCACTTTTCAGAAGGATCACATCGATAGTTTATTATCTGATTGTTAACTAAATTAGCCGTTCTATCAAACATCTTTACTGGCTCTGACTCGCCTACATGTCACATTCAAGTAAAAAATTAATATTGTTCCAGGAGAACAAATTGATGGAAGAAATATCAGAAGTTAAGTATCTGTGACATCAAAAGTAAAATAAAAGGTATATCTTACCCTCAATCGACCAATGATATACCACACTCTGAGTGACTAGGCCCAACATCTTGGGGGAAATCCACTTCCAAAACACGACCTATTCATAAGGTTTTCATTAGCTAAGGTCCTCAAACCACAATGAAACAAACACGCACAACAAAACTGGGTAACGAGGCAGATGGAAGTGTATAAAACATATGGTTCTCACTTGCTCAGTCATCAAATGTGACTTCATCTTCGCTTTCATCTCAATGTTGAATATTTGTAAGTGATCCTGAGTAGTTCCCTGAACTTGAGCTACATGAGATGAACAATTTTTCAGGAAAAGGCATTAATAACAATAAGTCTGAAGTATTACGCGAACCAGTTTGAATTTAAAGACATTTATAAAGAAACATATCTAGGCAAATTCAATCTTTTATGAAATCAGATCAAGTCTAGCTTTTAAGAGTACACTTAGCACTCCAACCATATCACGTATTATGTGGACAGATTGGGGGAAAAACTTGCTAATAGATGGAAATTCAGTAGTGATCATGTAAGTAAGACTAATAAATATACTTCGGAACTTTACTACCATGCTCCACATTTATAATCTGAATGATGCGGTAAAAAAATCTTCCAATGGGAAATCATGTACAATGAAACTAGTCAATTTTGAAAACCAATGAGGACAAACTACGTGATGCATGTCAAAATACCATAGGACGTGAGAAAAGATTTCTATAAAATAAAGTTCCTCACTGATCGGTCATAAATCCCATTAAACAAAATGAGGGGAATTTGTTGCACAAAAAACATAAAGGGAGAAGATGATCAAAATAAAATAAATGGAGAAGCAATTAGTTTTGGATGCAAGATTTAAAAAATAAATTCTATGTTAGTTTAGGAGTTAGATTTGAACTAAGTGAAGGAAGCAATAGAAAAACCCTGATGCCCAAAATATTTAACCCCGCTAGGTAATACAGCCAGATATATCGGAATACATTACAACTTCATCCTACCTTTTAAAGCCAGTATTCTTGAATTTGGATTCATAAGTGCAGAGTCTGCAGTAATTGGTCTCCTCAAAGGTTGATTTGGCATGCTCATGTCAATAATAACAACACTATTCTGGGGAGCAGTCTCGCGCACACATATATACTTGTCAGACTCCATTGTAACGTGGGTGAACGTGATAAACTGAGGATTGATCCCAATGCTTGGCAGCTGAAATAACATCAGATAACAGCAAATAGTCAGACAAAACTCTAAACATATCATTCGAAACAAGTCTAATATTTCTAGATAGATCTGGGCAGAGGTCCGAATTGTCAGATCTGGGGCCAAGTATGACGCTAGGTACATAAAAAAACAAAGTAAACATCTCAAATCAAGCACTGTCCGGGATTAAACATAAGAAACAATACAATAATTAAGCAGTAACGCTACTAAACCTGATCAATAATCAAAATTACTATATTTAAGGGGCTCAAATGAAACGAAATTTTCAAATTGACCTCGGCAGGCATCGAATCGAAGCAAAAAGTGAGCTGAAACTAACCGTTATGGCTTCCCTCATGGTGATCGGAGCCGTAGCAGCCGCCATGGTCGCTAAGATTGACGGTTCGAAACCGAAGAATCAGATCTTGATAAGCGGAGAAAAGAGAATAGAGCTAGGAAACCTAAACGTAGGATTCGAATCGCTGCGAGATCTGAAGCAGCGATGGAACCTTTGAACCCTCAGAAGAAACGAGGGATTGGAGAGATCTGCTGCGAGAAAGTGAGAAGTGAGGAATGAGGAACGGAGGAAAAATGGTTAATATATATATATAATTTCTTTTGTGAAGAGAATTTCATTTCTCTGCTTCTCCTTGCTTTTCTTTTCTTTTCTTTTCTTTTTTTTGTTATATTTTTTTATAATTATTACAATATAAATTTATAGGTTGTTAATTTCTCTTCACAAAAAATACTCCAATAAATTAATCACTTAAAATTTTATTAAAAATCAAATGAGATGGGATAATTTGGCTGTTGAATATCCCTACCACAATAATCAAATTATCATTTAATTCATAGACATGTTATTTTTTTCTTCATTTTTTTATTTAACATATTATAAGATAAAAGTTCAAAAAAAACATTTAAACTATGGGTAGTAGTTATGGTCTGATTGTTAAATTATTTTCGAAAATAAAATACTCTAGAAACTACGTGATGTTAATAAATTATTTTTTATCTTTTATTTTTCCGTTAAATGAACACGCCTGTGTCTATATTTAACTAGTTTAATTAGAGGCCAACTGGGGAGTTCCTCATTTCTGTAATTAAGAAGAATCTGATGAATCCAGCGCGGTCGCCCGTTTTCTTACCTCGATGACGGCAACTCCTTCAAATTCTAAGATTTTATTTTTCCGTCGATGTCAAAGAATGATAGGAGTGCGATGATGGCACAGTGGAGCCGCCTCCGTTCCTACTCACTTCCCTTTGTGATAAGGAACCTAAGTGAAAGGTTGCAATTCAACATATGAAAACTGTCTTGGGTGATTATAAAATGGATTTTTGCGTTGTAACAACTCAAATCCAATAGATGAATCTTCACTCGAATATATGGACAGCACTGAGAGGAATATGTATAGAAGATGCCCTTCAAATTTGGTGGACAAATTCGTTCTACAAATGGAGTTACACTTCAAAGGTTGCAGGTTGCTTATAATCGAATTTAGGGTTCTTGACAGTTTTTGGAATGGGATTTTGGAATGAATAAAAATGAAGTAAATGGACGAATTATGACACGATTTTTGGACAGCTAATTATAGAATAGATGAAAAAGAAGATCGAGAGAAGAAGGTTTACCCGAATGGGTGCAAGCTGGTCCAAAAAATGACAATCACAACCTTCGACTTCAATGGCTGCTTTCAACGAAAATGAACACTCTAACTTGATATTTCGTGAGTTTGTACAACCTTACTAGGGATTTACCTTTCGGGTAAGGAAGAGAGAAGGCTGCAATAGGGAGATTACTTGTTCAAACTCTCGCAAATGAACAAGAAATCTACACAACACAAATCAATTGATAACAACCAATTGGGGCTGCGAGTTCTTGCACAAGAGCAAGGAAAAGCCAACGACTATGAAGTTTTATTTCATTCAAAACTAATTGTAAACAATCATAAGAGAAGCTTAAATAGTCTCTTAAATTACGGCTAATATCTTAAAAGAAAATTACAAAAAATGTCATCACAAAACACACATACTCAACTGGAACATGTTACAGTCGAGTGACACAAACACATAGCCAATTAAAATATTACAACTACTTTTAATTTCAAATATTACATAAAACATAATTCTCAAGCATTTTCCTAAGTCTTGAATGCAATAACAAATCAATTGGATTAGGGAAATTAACACTGCAGACCCTATAGTTTATGATTAATAACAAGTCAAATCATGAAGAAATTTTGCTAACAACTAAAACTTTGTACCATGAGAATTCTTGCCAACAAACTCGCAGTCATGTTTCCCATCCAAATTCGTCGACGTTAACGCCCTCTATTTCATTAACGCCAAGGATCGACGAACGAAGATGAAGGAAGTCAATTATCGGCACACAAGGGACGTCCCTCCTTCCTGTTGGAAGAAAGACAATCGTTGGGATGATTATCGGGCAATGGCGGACGATCTTCATTCACCGTTGGATAGAGGAAGGACGTCCTCCGCTCGAAATCGACGACCATGATTGAATCTGTCAATTTCCAAAGGCAATGGCGGACGATCGACCACGGTCGTTAGATCAAGCGAGGGATGTCCGTTATGGCTTGAACGATGCCGTTATGGAGAAATGCTGTCATTTAACGTTCAAAGGACTCTTGGTTGAAATGGACGTCCCTCGTATTAAGAAGGACGTCCGTTATGACCTAAACGACACCGTCTTAAGATGAGAGACGTCCAATGTGAGGCTAGCGACGTCCGTAATTGGCCAAACGATGTCGTCTTGAGGTGAGGGACGTCCATTATGTACAAGAAACATCTGAAATAGGTCAAGGGACGTTCGTTGCGGAAGAGGGACGTCCGTCTTAATTGAGAGAATTCGCACGTTTTAAAACGTGTGTATCTTGCACATGACCTTTTAACGTTAAAGAATTTGGAGTCCATTATGATCGTCCATTCCGATCCATGGACATTTATCGCATAATTCAATGGCCATGGATTGTCGTCCGCCATTACCTTTGAACAATGACGGATTCAACCATGGACGTCAATCCCGATAAGGGACGTCCCTCACTCGATCCAACGGCCATGGACGATCGTCCGTCATCGCCTTTGAAAAATGGCAGATTCAACCATGTTCGTCAATCTCTATAAGGAACATCCCTCTCTCTATCCAACAGCCATGGACGATCATCCACCATTGCCTTTGGAAATTAATAGATTCAATCATGACCGTCAATTCCAAGTGGGGGACGTCATTCCTCGATCCAAATACTATTGACAATCATCCACCATCGCCCAATAATCATTGCAACGACCGTCTGTCTTCCAACGGGCAGGAGGGACGTCCCTCATCTGCCGATAATTGACGTCATTCATCTCCATTCGACAATCATTGGCGTCAACGAAACAAATGAATTAGAGTCAACGGATTTGGATGGGAAATGTGACTACGAGGTCGTCGACGAGAATTTTCCATAGTACTGAGTTTTAGTTGTTAGCAAAATTTCTTTAGGGTTTGACTTATCGTTGATACCAAACTATAGGGTATGTGGTATTAATTTCCCATTGGATTAATCTTCAAAGTCATTCTTCAAGTGGATTGAGTTCAACTCCGAGTAATGCAAGATTTAAGCTTCTAAACATAATTGTTGTTCTCTGTTCTGAATCCATTTGAATTAGTAAATGATCTTCAATTTTAACGAAACATCCCTGTTTTGAAAGCTTGAATAATGAGCTACAATTATTATGAAGCATTTGTTTGGAAACGAGATTGCTATGACTGTTGAATATGTCAATTACTCATCAGGGCCAAATTGCCGACAATTTTTGACTGCTTCATATATCTTCTAAATTTATGTTTGAATTTCCACTTGTGCTTTACTTTGAATAACTTCACGATATTCATGGATGGTGGATGAACAAAAAGGATGATTTGAGCATACTCTTCTCTTTGATCATCTCCAAAAAGAACATTAGAGTTAAAGTTAAAAAATCTCCATGCAAGGTTGTCATAGGTTTCAATCGCACATCACACGGGGTGTTTTTCAATGCTGGGAGGAGTGCGATGACGGTGCAGTGGAGCCTCCACACCTTATTGTTGAGTGGAGAGTTGCGGAAAAAAGGCATTTTCTGTTTGCTCCTATAGCAGGAGCACTCTGGAAGGGAGGGATTTGAATGAGGAATGAAATTTGAGTCTCCAATTGATTGGGTTCTTAGAAACATAGCAAGACGATTTTCAATTCCTAAACATTCGAAACAAAATTCGATCAATAATTCTTATTTTTTTGATAGAATTATTTGGGGACTCGAACTGCTTTCAGCAAAAAATATTGATTGGATGCCGAGAAAATGAGCAAGTAACTCAAAAACTGTGATACCTTTTTCACCATTAGCAATTGTATTAGCAGAAGCGTTTATGCTATGTTGAACTCTCGCAGAGCTTTAGCCCTATTGTTGTTTGGGTAAAAGCCATTTTGCCCCATTCTCTCAACAAAAAATTTCCACTGTTGTGGTTCAGGATAGGGATGGAGGAAACATGGAGGAGAAAGGGAGGTGAAGGTCTAGGTTTTCCAGAATGATAGTGTTGAGAATTGAATGCAAAATGGAAAAAGAAAACAATGGAAGTAGGGACACAAAGATCTATGTGGAAAACCCTAATGGGAAAAAATCACGGGCATAAGAGAAATTCACTATTTGGAAATTAAGGTACAATGAGTTTTGCAATTCAAGCATCAACATATAGAGAAAATAAATAATTATAATATTAGATATGGGCCCAACCCAACCTAACTAGAATTTGGATCACACCGAAACTCTAACCATCTTCATATTGACACATCCACATGAGAGATCCAATGCAGGCTTCTCGGCCCACAAAAAAATGAATCCAGAACACTGAACTCTAACAATCTCTATCTTCAAAAAATTACAATGCAAAGCAAACGAATCTGCAAAACTCCAACGAAAAAATAACCTCTTTTTCCACATAAGTCCCTACTAAGATAACTCAATATCTAATACTGATCAAGTTTAAGCTCTGTATAAAATTGAGAGACACACTCGGGAAGAAATCATATCTCCTCCATGGTACCACCGAATAATCAGAGTTGTCACAATGAACTGCATGTGAATATGCTTAAGACCCATCACTATAATCAATACCCTCGAACACACTCAATGCATAACTCACTGAAGTAGTTTCACCATATCACCATGGAGCTTTATCCTTCCTTTTGGTTTTGCCTTTGACGATACTACTCTGACGTGAAACTGAAACTGGTGAAAATGTGGTGATTGCATCACGCTAAACATCTGTAATAGGTTGACGTATCGACTCTGATGTAGATTCAGATCTCAACTTAAACTTCACTTGAGAACATGACTTCTTCTTATTCTTCTCCAAAAAACCTTTAGAAGGTGAATTCACAAACTTTGCAGCTTTATTATTCGGCATTGTAGGCCCTTGTAACATATACAAATTTGCAGAACTTTTGTGTCCCTTCAACTTGACAAGAGCACCCCTACTGATCTTCATGGCTTCACCTACAACGTTTTACTTGTATCATTTTGAATCCAGAGTACTCAACGAGATTAGATTCTTCTTTATATCGGGAACATGTCGCACATTACCCAGTGTCCTCACAACTCCACCATTCTTCCGTTTGTTTAGTTGTTTTTGTTATTGTTATGCTTCCTAATAATAACAATAATAACGAAAATTAACAAAATAAACCTTCAATTTTAAAATTAGTGATAAACTAAATCTTTAAAAGATTTTGTGAATAATTAAAATATCAAACTATGAAAAATAAAGAAGGCAAACATTGCAGTCACGTTTTTTGTCAAAAAATAACTAAACAAACGCCGCAGTCACATTTTCCGCTTAAAAACCTCCAAGGACGTCCTTCAACAACAAGGGATGTCACGACTCGGAGGCAGGTTGATCCACCACCGATAGGCAATTCCAAAAGTTGTGAACAACCAGAATGAAACAGTTTTACAGATTCTGTTCAAATTTTAACGATAACAAAAACAACTCAAATGGAAGGTTTTGACAAGATTTTTGGATAGGAGTACCAAATCTAAAAAATACCCTCAAAGTTTCATGAACTAACTTGTTATGAAAAGAAAGTTATGGCCGCATAAGTGAAAGGTGCTCTGGAATCAGATATGGTAAGAATATAGTTTTGCGGGGAGATTTCGGAATAGATAACTAAAACAAATGAACGAATTTTGACAATAAATTTAAACCACACACTCGACAATATGTGAAGAACAAACCTTCAAAATATCATGAACAAATTCGTACAGAAAAT
Source organism: Begonia loranthoides (assembly GCA_022433065.1). Classification (NCBI taxonomy): domain Eukaryota; kingdom Viridiplantae; phylum Streptophyta; class Magnoliopsida; order Cucurbitales; family Begoniaceae; genus Begonia; species Begonia loranthoides. Next base: position 1,761,435 of record CM039471.1, read on the forward strand.
GACCAAGTTGGTCTGAATAGGTAGCCAAATAGTATCTATTGACTTCAATGTCCTCCAATAGTAGAAGAAGCACTTCAACTTCGGTCTTAGCAAACTTTCTATTTTTTCAATAGAGATGTCCACCTCTAGAAGAAGATGGCGAAAGGGATAACTTTAAGAGAAATCACTACAAAGCTCACAAGAAACATAGTGATTCAATTATTGACACAAAATCCACTCGGGTGAAACATCAAGGGAGATGACCGATTTGTAGAGGGAACTCAACCTTTTCAAAAGGGTTCTTTTGCTGATTCAAAACTAACCAGGACATCCCTTAGAGAGAGCTTAAATACTCTTCCAAAATTAGAATTAATGTTCTCAAAGAAGATTACCAAAAAGCCCTCACAAAACACTCATACTGGGGTAGAACATGCTTTAACCGAGTGACACAAACACGTGACATTTTTAAACTAATACAAATTAGAATAAAATAACTAAACATAATTTTAAAAAACATCACCAAATCTTGAATGCAGCAATGAGCCCATTGAAATTATCTTCACGTCCATTTTCCAAATGGATTTGGCTTCAACTTCGACTAAGGATGATCAGACTTCTTTGGCAGAATTGAAGTCATTTGTCTAATGCTCTGATGTGCACCAAGTGGGTCATGGGCAGCCCAGTGCGATATTGTCCGCTTTAGGCCAGGGTCTCCCCTGTCCATACCGCATGAATTTGTTCTTGGAGTGGACCCTCCGAAGAGAGCCCAAGCCCCAAAAGGACTCGCAATGGGTGAAGCACCACCTCCCACTTAAGTGGAACTAGTCCAGTTGTCCCAAATCCGATGTGAGATGACGACATCGTACATCACCCTCCTCCACTGGGAAGGTCCGCGCCCTCGCAGACGAGTGCATTGCGGGCACACCGAACTTGGCTGGCTCTGATATCATCTGATGTGCACCAAGTGGGCCATGGGCAGCCCAGTGCGATATTGTCCACCTTGGGCCGGGTCTCTCCCGTCCATACCCGCATTGATTTATTCTTGGGGCAGATCCTCCGAAGAGAGCCCAAGCCCCAAAAGGTCTCACAATAGGTGAAGAACCACCTCCCACTTAAGTGCGACCAGTCCAATTGTCTCAAATCCGATGTGGGATGGCGACATCGCACATCACTTGGAATAAGATTATTTGTCTATGTTTGTCATTTGTCATTGGAATTTGCCTATGTTTGTCGCTTATCTCATTTTTCATAGTTTGTTTTATTAATTTCCCTAATAATAATAATGGAGTGTTGATTAAGTTATTCACGATTTTTGTTTTCTCTTGCCTCAACACTGCTTGGACCCAACTATCTTCATTTTTGCTTTGTGGTCAAGTCTTACTTAAAAAGACTTTAAAATGACTTAACCACTATGAAATATTCTAATATCGTCAACTTGCACTAAACACAAGTAATTGTTTAGAGATGAATTTTTTAACTATGGAAAGTTTTTTTTTTAAGATTGCATGGAAACTATATTATCATTCGATGAAGCCTCGAGAGATTCATAACTATGAACTGTCTTATCCAAAAATTGGTACATTAATTATAATTAAAGGGAATGTAGTTTATTTTATTATAATCTTTTGATCGTTTTATAGTTAAGTCGATCTAAAAATTCTCCAAAAAACATATTACTAAAAATATTAATGCAAGCAAAGATGAATGTAGACTCATTTTAATAATTTTTTAACTATATTCATTTATATTTATGTATTAACTTTAATAAATAATTTAGAAGGTTGAGATTTAAACATTACACCTCTATTCTACATGTACGTAATTTATTAAAAATCAGCGCTTGGAGTAAGATTCTGCTACCTAATCTGAATGTCTACTCTCCAACCAAACGAAGCTACTCAATTTGATGATCATCACGCTAATATCATCAGCTGAGCCTCTCGCCATTGATAACGCAGCCATCTTCTTGCAAGCAGAGAGTAGATTGGGCTCTTCAATACCCACGCATAGAGGACGGACTAGGTTTACTGCTTCCTCGTTACTAACCTGGCAAAACAACGAATTTCAATCTCTCTGAGAAAATAGTCTTAGATCAAACAAAGGTTTCGGATGGGGAGCTGAGTTTACCTTGTCCCAAAGACCATCAGAAGCGAGGATTAAGAACTCGCAATCATGGTTGATCTCGATGACTGTCGTCTCCGGCTCTGATATGACCCACTGCTTTAGGTGACTATCGCCGATTCCCCTCGACACTGCAAGTGATCCTTGCACTCTCCAGACTCCGTTCCGGCAGTCTACATAACCACCCTGGAAAGAAGAGATTACAGTCGCTGACGAACGATTAGCTAAAAGGGGAACATTTTCGTAACTTAGTTTGTGTTTTTTCTAGTTCGTACCAGGTTTTCAATTCTTTTTCTTTCGTCGTCCCTCGATGGCCGGTGATCGGAACTTAGGGCCTCTGCTATTCCTTTTCTGCTCAAAACGGCACGACAGTCGCCAACGTTGGAGACTGCAAGATCGCCGTCTCGTATCAATGCAGTTACGCAACAAGTACCGCCGCTCCCACCCTCTTCCGAGAACTGTTTGTCTGTAATTAAGTAGCTTTCTTTAATGGCTTGCTCGAGATCCTTTTCGCCTTTTCTAGCTGCTAGAGATAGGATGTTCTTTCCTATTTCCTTTGCTGAAAATTCTGCAGCTTTTGTTCCTCCATGGCCGTCAAAAACACCAAAGAAGGAAGCCTGAAAAGCATAGTTTTTATATCAAGGTTTTGAAAATGTCAACCTCGTAACGATCAACCAATTATTAAAAACTCGCAACCGTCTGTCTTCCTAATCAGTTATTTTGCGACCACAACGAGGTACCAGTCAAAATACCTGTCCAGAATCTTCACGCTTATTGACTACAGCGGAGTATCGATCCTCCATTGTAGTTCTTGATCCCCCCTTCTTACAGTAAACGGAGTACCCTTCCTCTTCCACCTCTACGAGGTCGAATCTCTGGTCAATAAGATCATCATCGCCTCCGAAATTCACAGAAACAACCGGTACCGCTATCCTCGCCGGCCTCTTCCTGGAAAGAATAGTACTCGAGGCGTCTTTCATTTGCCTCGTTCGCCGCAAAGCCATTGGAAAGGGCGAAGAAATAGACACCGATCCAGATGGCGATGATTCATAGACGCTGTTCCTCAGAGAATTAGAAGAAGCAGAGGACAAGTCGTACAAAAATGAAGAAGAATTTTTGGAAGGTGAAAACAGAGAAGAGTTTGGTGCCGCAACTCCACGAGACATTTCTTCGCGTTCCCGTTTTCCCAGTTTCATGAAAATTAAACTCTGACCTTCTTCTCTTAGACCATAATATCTGTAAAATACAATCGTCGTGACTTGTATTAGTTCGTCTGGTCAACCACGCTCAAAGCGCTTGGTTCGGGCTATTCCCTCGCTTCCCTGCCACCTCTCTTTGGTAATATAATATCTATTTATCGAATTTTATTTTTACATAAAAAAAAAATGAAAAAATAGTTTTTATATATTTAATAATTAATATAAGACAGCTCGTGTTGATTTATAAGGTGCCATAATAGTTTTATTTTTTGGCAAAAATATTTACGTTTAAAAATAAAAATTCATAACTTCGTGCTTAAGTCTCATCGGCACCTCCTTTTCCTGTCCGCGTCGGTGGGCAATGGTTCGGCATATAATGCGTGGCAACTATGTCGGCGTTTGCTTGTGAAAATGAATGCAAAAGTCAATTCTTCTTCGACGTCGTTTTAACGTATGATCCTCCTTTCACTATTAATTTCTAAAGTTAACTTGGCAAGAGTGGTATCCCATGTCACATGATTGTAGCCCGCGATGACTTGGTCAAGCCATTTTTTCCTCGCTTGTACGCTTTTTATCAAAATCCTCCAAGTTTGTCTAAACGCAATATTTTTCGTCTAAGATTTGACTATTTTTCTTAGCAACTTGTCACATTATCTACCTAAATATTAAGGTTCTCGAGCATTTTAAAACTTAACTATGGATAAAGATATTGAACTATGGTGATCTTAAGCTATTCGAAACGATTATACTTGCTTTGAATATTAGAACGAGAAAATAAAGTAATAGAGGACAAAGTATAGTCTATGCATACTGTCCACATCCTTCAGAAAGAAAACCAACATCGTTTCTAATATATATATATATATTTTTTTTTATTTCATATAATTTTGACCGCAACAAAATTAGATATCTTTGGTCTCACAACTCCATAATTACACTATGCATGATTTCTTTTTCTTATTCTTGGTCGGTCAAGTAACAACTCTATAATCAAAGCAAGAAGTCCCATCATCACGACTAGTTTATCGCATGTGGGGAGGAGGGGGACAGGACCATAGCTCCACCCCCATTCGCCACCACAGAAGCGCAAGTGATGGTGATCATGCATGTATCCACTATAACCATCTAATGAAGAAAGAGATGCATCATTCGTGGTCATTTCAGTTATTTTTAATTTTTAACTTGTATGCTCCATGCACTATACTGTTATAAAAACGCTATTTTAAAATTGAAAATTATCTAGCAAAGACGAAGAGAGAAAAGCGAACATGGATTGTGGCATCCCGCCCTGTGAAAGCCAGGAAAGGCCCAGTTGTGGGTCCGGCCCATATCAGGGGGGGCACAATCCCACATCGCTTGGGAGAGTAGAAAATGCATGGTATATAAGCATGGAGCCACTTCCTACCTAGTACAACGCGTTTTGGGCTAACCCCAAGAACAAACCCGTGCGGGCTTCGGCCCAAAGCGGACAATATTGTACTGGGAGCACCGGGGGACGTTACATGGATGGAATAAGATTGCATTAGTTTTTGTAGTTTACTGGGAGAAACAAACTACAAGTTTCGGGATTGCATGTGAATAATACAAGAGGAGGAAAAAAAGAACAATACACGACTCATAAGTAGAAATAATGATATTAGGGTCTACGATTTAGATAATGAAATTGACTAATGTTAAGTTTACATTTTAATTATATATTATAATATTACTTATAGACGTGACATTTACATATCATTCATTAATTTATATAATAATTAAGATAAATTACAAATAATCAAAATGAGATATTAATTACATAAATAATATGAGCATTGCATGAGAAAATAAGATAAGAGTGTAAAATTAGAAGACAAACCTATAATTACTAAAAAAATTTAACAATTTTATAAAAACACGATTATTACATAATAAATTTTAGAATAATGTTAGATTTACTTTGTAATTTAATATTATAATGTGTCATTTATTTATTAGTATATTAATTATTTATAATTTATTTTAATTTTTATAACTATTAATGAATAATGAGAAATTAATATTAGAATGTAATTATCTTAAAATTCAACAGTTTTAGTATCAAAATTTAACACTTTTTAGTATAAAAAAGTTTAAAATATTAATTGGGATGTGTTTTACCAAAAATAAAGGTAAAATGTTGAACCGCCTTTTTTTACCTCTTCCACGTTAGTAAACGCCGTTCTGCCTTACCGTTTATGTTTCGGACAAACGTAAGCGAAGGCAAACAGAGTAATTCCACCACCCACGGCGGAAAGGGTTTTAAATTAACGGCTCGCTAGGGTTTTTAAAACGTTAACTGGCTAATAAAAAGTGCGGGAGATGCTGTTTGGAAAGTTATCTTCCTCATCTGAGTGAGCTCAGAGGTTCCGTTCAGCTTCGTCTCTCTCCCTGATCGACCGAGAGAATTACTAGTTCCAAGTTCCAACAATGTCTACTACTGTTCGCCAGCTCTCGGTACTCGGCACCTTCAAGCCTTTCGGTCTGGTAGCCGAAGCTCTTGATGGAAAGCCCATCGACGACGTCCCTGACAAGTACGATTACTTCCTCTTTGATCCAGAAATTACTAGAGAACGAGATGAACATGAGAATTTTTGTACGTCAGGCTCCAGTCTTAGCGATCGCAGCGATCACGAGCTTTTCGTAAGAGGAAATCGGTAAAATTTCTAATTCTGCTCAGGTGCTTGGAAAATGCATTACAATAGTAATGTGCAGAGTGAAGTGTATTGTCGCGAGATGTTACATTCAAAATTATCAAATAGAATGTAATTATGCGTGAAATCTAATGTGGTTTTCTTAGATGAATTATCTTGGGGATAAAATAGTTTTCGTTTTCATTTGTTCATATCAGGATCTTATGGTCAACTGGTGCCCGAGTGTTTAAGAGATTTACATTGTCATCCCCAATCATCAAGGTACCGTTTGAAACTGTCATATGTTCCAGTTGCAGGTGTGCATGTTTCAATTAAGATTCCGAGGGGATATTTTTTTTTATCTGTACGATTTCTTAAATCTAGTTTGCCTCGTGTGTTGCTTACCCCTTTTAAATTACCAATTTCATAATTTACTTGTACTTTTGTATTTGGTAACTTTACTTCCTTTTGGTTCTGATGACAACGGCTCTATGAATTTCAGGTTTGCTGGTGTCGTCTGGGGGATATGGCTGAAGCTCTTCTTTGTATTTTACACATTTCATCTTTAACAATTTACAACATTTCAGGTGAAGAGACTTAGATAATTATACATTGATATTGTAGCACAAAGATAAATTATATTGTTTAATAAAATTCTAAATCTGCTAAGGTTTAAAAGTAGTTTTAATTACAAAGTTTCTTAATGTATACCACATTGTCAAAACGAGGACAGTTTCATATGGTCACGTTTCTTAATAATCTAATTGAAATTGAGAAATTCTTAAAGAAATGAAGTTCCGATTAATTGCACACAGTGTGGTTGTGTTTGTTCCATTTTGACAGTCAGTCATGTCATGCTGAAACCTATTTGTCTTGAACTTAGTCTCACTTTTCTGGAGGGAAGGAAAACTTCTATAACTTATTTCACTTTCATTCACATAGTGAAGAATGCAATCTATGTCTTGTATAGCGCTTCATACTTCACCTTCTGTTTTCATATCTCTCTTTTTCTATCGATAACTTGATGTTTATTTGACGGAACTCATACATTTTTTTGGGAATAGTTTGATGTTTATTTGATGAAACTAAGTGAGAAGCCGCCTTTTTTTTTTTTAAGGAAAATTGCTATGAACTAAGAGTTTCCCCTTGCTCTCTTTTGAGAATGGTTCTCCCTCGATCTTCTTTATAATTTTTTCCTGTTATTAAAAGAAAAGTGAGCAGCCACTTTTGTTTGATAGGTGAAGTGGCGTCAATACCTCTCTCTCGTAATATCTTATCAATATGGCCTCTCCCATTTGGTTTATTGATTCAGCAAGCAACTGAACCAAATTCGTCAGCACATATTTCCTTTCCCTCCTCAAGCCCACCACTAGGTGTGTGTGAAACAACTCGGCCCAGAAGAGACTCTGGACATGGTTGGCAGAATAATTTCAGTTTTTTGAGTAGACCTGATCATACATTTAAAGGAGACTCTTATTCCATGTCGTCACATTTGATCCTGAAGGATGTCTTAGAAGAACCAGAGGTACGTTTAGATTCTATTATCTCATAGCTCGTTCTTGTGTTTTTTTAAGGTGGTGTTAAACTCCATGCTTGATCTTACTTCCGATTGTCTTGTTCATTATTTTTTCATTTTTTAAAGTGCTTTTTTTAATGAATTTGTCATTAGCTTCATCATTTGTTTTAATGTAATTTTTTTTGAAACTTTTAGTCGGCTTTTATTGAGGAAAGAGGCGAAATAAACATAATGAAAGAATATGATGACAGAACAATTTGGACTAGTGACCGGGTACCGCTCATGGCATCGTACAATAAAGGTCCTTTTACATCCTAAATTATTAAATCCGAGTTTCTTTCCTTTGTCTACTCTTTCTTACCTCACATTGGTCATAATTTACATTGTTGGTTGGGCAGGAAAGATGCAACATTCTTTATGGGTTGCAGAAAGTCACCCCAATCTTGAAGTGCGAAGTTCTAGGGTGATGGATACAGTTCCTGTGAGTGTGTTGGCAAAACATTATTTCTTTCGAAGAATTTGGCAGGGAAAGGGTGCACAAACAGCTGCTTGTAAGGTGCCATGGTACTTTTTGTCTTTAGTGACAGTTTGATTTGATACATTAGTTATGGTATCTGTGCTAATGGTGATTCAGATCGGTATTAACATTTTGATGCTTCTTACATAGATGGAATTAATTTATTCGTGTTTTACTCCTTTTTTGTATATCTCTGTTCATTTTTCCAAACATATATAATTTTTACCAGGTTTTTTTAGCAACGGACGACGATGGAACTCCTATAATTTGTTTTCTTCACCAAGAACAAAAAAAGCTGTTGTCTGTAAGGCTCCAGAGTGTTGAAATAAATAATGAGATTATATTTGATGTTAAATCTGACTCGAGCTGGAGTATATCAGCTATTGCAGCTTTACCTGTGATTGTAACACGTCCTCGGTAGAGACACTGCTTCAATACCCTTATATTGTTTTTTACATATTGCGTTATCATCATTTGAACATGACACACTTTATTTTTTTTCCTTGTTTCAGAGTAAGAGTGGGTTTACTTCCATGTTCAGACATCGTTATTTTGGCCCCTGACAATGTTGTTTTACTATATGTAAGTTGTATACATCGGAAGCCCAACTGATATCATTGTGTACATTGTTTTTGTTAAAATAGTGCAAATAAGCAAAAAAGAGTAAACAAAGTTATATTTTAAGAGTTGCCTGTGCCATTTAATTTGAAATGACCAAAAAGAAAAAAAACCTCAGAATTGTTTGGCGTCGTATGTCCATTTTCCTGAGGGATGAAATATTGTCCTTTCAAGGCTTATTATTCGGCTGTGCAACCTCAACGTGATAGAATTGCAACGAAGCCATATAACATAAGAAGTTTGAAGAATTTTGCTTCTCTAAAAAATCTCAACTCTTTCATTCCATTCCTCTGTTTGAGAGCATTATTCAAATGAGAAAAGACTATATTATGTGGTAGCCAAAGTCTTCCAAACTTTGAGAAGAGCCGGATCCTACTGACTCACAATGTGATTATTAATTTTGTGACATCTCTTGCAAAAAGGACAATAATTTGGTGACAGTGCAATAGGTTCCTCTGTTGAATTTAATGCAAAACTCTCTTTTGTCATGATCCTATAGAAAACTTGTACTATAGTTGAAAGCCAAGGATTGAAAAAAAGATTTAAAGAGAACATGATCTAATTTGAGGCAATGCATGTCCATGAATCTTGAATTCTTAACCTTAAGGAGAAAGAGGAGATAATTTTGTAAATGTTTCGTAGTTCAGTCAATTAACACCAAATGAGTTGATTATTTGAAGGAAGTTCTAAAATGAGAATGGTGTTTGATTGGGCCTACAAAAGGATGCAATTACTACTTTTTTTGTCCTCGGTAGATAATTTCAAGCTGTGATGGATTCGCAACAACAGAGTGTCGCCAATCTATTTATTTTCCCAAAAATAAACTAAGTCATGAAGGGATTCAACAGAATGATTTTTGTTGTCTGAAAATCGGTATATATAATAGAGTTGGTGACAAAGGAGTGCCACTGATGGATCTATCTTCTAAAAAATGAACCAAATTGCTATTTTCTTACCTCATATGCACTGCGGTATTCTTCTAGTAATGCAATGCAATGAGATATGGAATGTTCTGCAGACATTTATTCTCATTTTTCTTTTCTTTTGTATGACTGTTCGTGTGTGTGTGGTACCTGCATAACTTTTCTGTAATTGAGTAATGGCAATGTGTCTCATCTGCACATCTGCAGTCAGGAAAGCAATGCTTGTGTAAGTACCAGCTGCCTACTTTTCTAAGTAAAGGACCAATAACTCAAAGTACAGAGTTTGCGGATACAACATCTATGTTTTATGAATTAAAGATCATTGGACTGGCAGATGCTGTTGAGGGCCGTCTAAACATATTAGTGAATAACAATCAGGTACTTAGTATATTAATTTTTTTGGTTGTCTTTAAAACCAGTTCAAATTGTAAATTATTTTTACTAGTTACGACTAAAAAACACTGTGCAGTGTTGTTTTCAATTTATGTATTCTATCATAATAATTACTTTTATTAATGTCTTGACCAATTTTTTTATTGGTCAGATTTTTCGATGTGAATTACGAAGAACACCTTCATGTTTATTGGTGAATGACTGCATCACAGCAATGTCTGAGGGACTCACTTCTGGTTTCTATAATCATTTTCTTGGTCTTCTTTGGGGAGATGGAGATTCTGCTTACTTATCAGGGACAGACTCCAGTGAAAACTCAGAATGGAATTCTTTCTGTAATGTTATTGTTAAAATGTGTAAAATGTTTAATGTCAACAAGCTTTCAGTGCCTCGTTCATCATGGGAGTTTCTTATTTGCAGTAAATTTCACAAGAACTTCCAGAAAAACAACTTCATTGATGGAATTTCTCCTAAAATATCATTTCATGGGGAAGAGTCAAAATCTTCTACATTTAGTTCATACAGTGATCAAAGATTTGAGATACCATTTTATTCAGAGCTATTGACAGCAAGTTTAGAATGCTTGCATGCTGTGTATGAAAATCTGAAACTGGATAAGCTTCGAAAGCGGTATAATTGATTTCTTATGTCTCTGTTATTGCTTTCAGGAATCTAATTATTGCTTGTCTCCTTGGTCTTCTAATCAATCAAATGTTGCTTTAAAAGATTTAGCTTTATATGTTGAGAAGGCTTCTTTATAAATTTCATAATCTTGATTTGTGTTATCTGGAAAAAGTTTTAAATATACTCTTGAATGATATGGCTATGCCTGTATTGATACATTTCTTGGTGAATTTGTGCACACTGATTTATAGTATGTAAATTCTACAGTTTTTTTCTTTAGAATTTGAAAGTGCAATCTTCTGTTATGATATAAATGTAAAGTATAATGCAATGTGACATTTGACTGAATCGTTGGATTTGATAAGATTGAAACTTTACTTTAACTATTAACTAAAGTGCCACATGTCTAAAGAATTATCACTCAACGTGGGTGTGTGCATAGATGCGAATGTTTATGTATTAAGGAACAAGTGAATACTTTTTTAATTATTTCTTGTATGTCCGATATTTTTGTAGAATTTAGATTCTTACTTTCACAAAAGATGCATTTGTTCATGCATGTTCAATTTTCAATCTGTTCATTTTCCTCTTTGACTTGGTTGGTTTTGTGCATAAAAGTATTTCCTTGTAGGGATTTGGAGCTTCTATCCATTCTATTATGCAAAATGGCATGGTTTTTGAGAGAAGAGGGTTATTTGGACCACTACATTCGTGATTTTCCTGGTCTTTCTAAACAAGTTGGAGCATGTAATGCATCCTTGTCTTATAGAACGCCTCCTAGTTTATTCAGATGGCTTTCAAACTGTTTGTTACATGGGTGTAATTCTGCTAATTGTAGTGATCTTCCATCTTTAATCATTAAATTTGACAATTCAGCCGTGAGTTGGGCGCGTAAGATTGTTGCATTCTACAGTTTATTAGCTGGTTCTAAACAGTCAGAGATAGGGAAGAAGCTTTCAACTGGTATTTATTGTAACATTGCCCCGGGATCATATTGCACAAATGAGGAACTTACTGTTTTGGCAATGGTTGGGGAGAAGTTTGGACAGCAACAGCTTGACCTACTGCCTTCTGGGGTATCTCTTCCTTTGAGACATGTAAGTTATTAGCATTTTGTGGGCCGGAACTTTGGATTCAGATGGGATCTTCATTATAATGCTTTGATCTTTCATAGAATATAAAACTGGTTTTTCTAAGTTCAAGTATCGCAAGCTTAGAAGATAACAAATGATTCCTAAAGGGTAAAATGTCGACAATTATGATGGCCTATGAGGAACTTGGTTACTCTGTTGTTAGATTTGAGCTACATCATTTTCGTTTGATGTAATATAATCTTAAATCTTGAAGTATGTAGGAAGAATTGTTTCCACCATTTCACCATCCTTTTTGGGTCAGGTTTTTTCTCTCTGATTATTTTTGTGCTCCACAGTCACTGGATAAATGCCGGGAATCTCCTCCCAATGACTGGCCTGCAGCTGCTTATATACTTCTTGGTCGAGAAGATTTGGCTTTGTCTCGATTAGCATGCTGTTGCAAATCCAAAGAACTTGGGACACAAACAAATGTGAATTTGATATCTATGTCTACACCTTACATGCTACATTTACATCCAGTAGCAATCCCTTCAGCCATTTCTGATTCAACTGGATTAGACAGTACCATGATCGAAGAAGCAGACTCTGTTGATGGGACTACAACAGATGGTATGGAACATATTTTGAACTCTGGAACACAATTGCGATATGGTTGTGACTTACGATTAAACGAGGTATGTTTTAGTCATTACCTTGTATAAATTAATCTAAGTGGTGGGGATTTAATTTTTTGATCAAATAAAGTATGCTTTAGTTCCTCACACTTCCTTGTATAACATTACTAGTGCATGTTTAACATGATTTGTTGCTAGTTTTATATTTGTTGGTGTCAATTTACATTCCATTTTGATGCTTTAGGTAAATAAACAAACAATATCTTTCTTGCGGCAGCTTTCTTCAATGTATTTGTTGTCTGAATAAATAATAGTTTTACCAAACCTACTGGTTGCTTGATGTGCCTTTCCTTATGCTAGGTCAGAAGACTTCTGTGCTCTGCGAGACCTGTAGCAATACAAACATCTGCCAACCTGAGTGCCTCGGATCAAGACTTTCAACAGGTTTTCATTTTAAAACTATTTCAGTGATCAACTATTTGTTCAAGTGCCTCCTCTTCTAAGGATTCCAAAATGGCTTATAGTTTCCACCCAATTAAATTTGCTTTAATCTTCACGAGAAACTGGTTGGCTTTATGATTTCTCTTAATTCAACCAATATATTATTTTAGTACTTGACTCTTCTAACCATCTGAATCATATCTTATGGTGGAATGGCGTCCTTGCTTCTCTTGGATTCTTTGGCTAGAGATTAAAAGTAGAATTTTTCAGGATACAGTTTTGGATTGTGTGGCTTGGTAGCATAAAATCTGTTTCTTGATAAAATGAGCATTTTCTTGATAAAGTTGTTTAAGAAGTTCTCCTTCTGAAGATGTCATGTTCTCCTTCTTTGTATTTTTCTTCCGTATAAAAAGAAAAGGTTTCAGCTTGAATATTACTGATCAATAATGGACTTTTATCATATCAAATTTGTAAATTTCCCTAATTTCCGCCTTCAATATACTGTTCATGAAGGCCCAGTTGTGGCAGCTCGCACAAAGGACCACTGCTTTTCCTCTTGGCCGGGGCGCATTTACTCTTGCGACTATATACACTCTTTTAACAGAGGTAAAGCCCACTTTAGCGGTCTTTCCTTTTTGTAAAGTTTCTCTCGTATTGTCTTTATCTATTGGGAAAAGCTCCTCAAAAAATTTTGTCGTCTTGTAGGCTTTTGTCGTCCCAAAGCTTGTATTGGCAGGTCGGTTACCAGCTCAGCATAATGCAACTGTATGTTAGTCTTATGGGCTATAGTATTTTTATTGCCCTGTCCCTTATTTGATTAGCTACTTTAGGAATGCAGTTCTGCAGACACCGCCTTGTTTTACTTTTTGCCATCTGCTTATTCACTTACTTTGATATTTATTTCACTTTGTATCTATTTTGTGTCTTGTGATGGCGTTAAATTTATCGTTGATAATAACTTTTCTTCCTTCTACTTCTTGTATGATGTAAAGGCTTTCAAATAATGCTATGGTAAATGTTGTAAACGCCTTGGATAGGTTAATTTGGATCCAAACATAAGGAATGTACAAGAACTCAAATCATGGCCTGAGTTTCATAACTCTGTTGCTGCCGGGCTAAGGCTAGCTCCTCTCCAGGTTGATTTGTATTTTTTTATTTAATAAAGCAATCCACTCATTATTTTTTTTTAGTTTTATTGCATCTTAAGGGTTTCTATTTAAAGGCTTATTTAGAAGATTTCAATCTCATTTTATTTTATGAAGAGAAATATCCTATTTATAATTACCATCTTATTACAAAAAATGACAATTTCCTTAAAATTTGGGGAGAAGGAAACAAACTTTCTAATAGTATTGTAGAATAACATAAAAAATAATTATAGAAACATTTTATTTTAACACCCCCCTCAAGCTGAAATGTATAAATTATATAATCCGAGTTTGATTATGAACCTTTCGAAGCTTGGTCGGACAAGTGGATTTGTTAATACATCTGCTGTTTGATTGTAGCTTGGAACATATATGATCTTAAGGCTTCCATCCTCCATTTTTTGTTTGATAAAATGTCTATTAATTTCAATATGTTTAACTCGATCATGATGAACAGAATTATGAGCAATAGAGATAGCTACATTGTTATCATAGTGTGCTAGTATTGGTTTTACAGTTTCTAAGTTGAGCTCATCAACAAGTAACCTTAACTAGATTCCTTCACAAATTCCCAATGTTAGTGACCGTAGTTTTGCCTCAGCACTACTCCTAGCCACAACAGCCTGCTTCTTATTTCTCCATGTCACTAGATTTCCCCACAGAAACGAGCAATATCCACATATATATTGACGGTCAACTGGTGATCCTGTCCAATCTGCATCAATGTAAACCTGAATATTTTGGGATTCCACTTTCTTGAAGCATAATTCTAGTCTAACTGTGCCTTTAAGATACTTTAAGATTTGATAAATTGCTTGCATATGATTCTTTGAGGGTGTGTGTATGAAATGACTCACACAACTAATCGGAAAAACAATATCTGGTTTAGTATATGATGGATAAATAAGTTTTTTAACTAATCTTTAATGTATGTTTTTATCTACTGGTCAATTATCTGGATTTGTTTCAAATTTCTTTCCTGGGACCATTGGAGTATCTACTGATTTGCAGCCCAACATACCGGTTTCACTCAACAGATCAAGAATGTATTTACACTGAGATACGGATATTCCAGTTGCATTTCGAGCTACTTCCATTCTTAGGAAATATCAAAAATTTCCAAGATCCTTTGCCAACTGTGTTTTAATCCATTTTATTTCCTTCTTATTATTGCCTGTAAGAACAATATCATCCACATAAACCAATAATATAGTGATGTCGGTTACTTGTTGTTTAAGAAAGAAAGTATGATTTGAGTGTGCTTGATTATAACTATTTTTCAGAACTGCCTATGTGAAGCGACTAAACCATGTTCAAGGGGACTGTTTCAAACTATAAATGGTCTTCTTTAGTCGGCAAACTTTATTGTTATTATGTGTGAAACCCGGTGGCAGAGTCATGAACACTTCCTTGTCAAGATATCCATTTAAAAACACATTTTTTACATTGAGTTGATAGAGAGGCTAATCAAGGTTTGCAGCAATTGACAATAAGACCCTAATTGTGTTTATTTTTGCCACTGGTGCGAATGTTTCTTGGAAATGAACTCTATATGTTGGAGGATAACCTTTTACTACAAGTTTGACATTGAATTTATCAATTGTTCCATCTGCTTTAAACTTCAGAGTGAATACCCATATGCACCCTACAAGCTTCTTTCCCTCAAGTTTAGCTACCACTTCCTATGTTTTATTTTTTTCAGGGCTAACATTTCTTCTAAGATTGCCTTCTTCCAGTTTGGGTTATTCCATGCATCCTCAAATATTCTTGGATTATCAATATTACTCAACTCAGTAACAAATGTCTTCATTGGGCTAGACAGATGCGAGTATCCCATAAATTCTGTAATCGGATGCTTGGTACATAGTCAAGTGCCCTTTCGAATAGCAATCGGCAAGTTTAATGTGGAATCAGATTCTTCAAGTAATATTTTAGTAACAGGACATGGGTCAAGGTCGGGATGTTCCTGACCTTTCTCCTTTTCAGCCATCGAACGTCGAGAATAAGTCCGAGCGAAGAATCGAGAATCGCCACTACTACTCATCGATAATGAATTAGGGTTTAGTGTTTGAGGAATCTAATGGACACGTAGGAAGAAATCGTTTTAGTGTAGTTTATAATAAGAGGAGGTGAATGGTAGTTTTGTAAATTGGAGAAAGGGAGTGTGTGAGAAGTTTTAAGGAAAACGGTTGGAGTTAATAAATCCATGGGGAAGTTATAGGGGAGGGGACTTTTTGGATACAGAGAATTCTGAAGATCAATTCCCTGAGAAATGGAGGGTGATTCCAAATCTGTGGTTTCTGGGTTTGTGGTGTTGTGTGCTAATGTTTGTGTTGTTTGTTTATTGTTCTATGTTTTGCAAGTTCTAAGTGTTGTTTAGTGCAAACTGTGTATGGTGTAGAAGTGTTCCAAAATTGTAATTTGTGTTTTTATAAAAGATTGGAGATTTGAAACCCAACAGAATCTAAGAGACTTTCGAGGTTAGGATTTTCGGGACTTGAGGATAGAGTTTCGAGACTTGAGGATAGATTTGTTGGGATTTGAGAGACACCTTCGGATGTTGCAGTTTTTTTCAAAGTCGGCGAAGTAGGTGGAATGAGCTCATTATTTTCAGGGAGAGAATATATGGGTTCAAAAATATTTTCATGAGTTTGTGGGCTAACAAAGGGAAAATCTAGTGGAAAATTTCCCAGCTGATTTTGTTGGTTGACAACTCCACAGGATGTGTAGGGAGATGCCAGAAAAGAGATGAATTATCTGGTGTAGTAGAGAAAGATGACAGTTCACTCATGCAATGAAGAACACAAAGGAGAATTAAATTGATATGTCTTTTAGTATTCTACTAGTATTGTTTTTTAGTATTCGTAGAGTGTCTTTTAGTATTCGTAGAGTGTCTTTTAGTATTCCTAGAATGTCTTTTAGTATTCGTAGACATTTATATTTAAGTCTTTTAGTATTCTATGAGTGTCTTTATATAATGAAGCAAATGTAATAGGAGAAACATGATATCTTTGGTGAAATCACTTGGGAGAGCTAGTAGACCTCTTGAACGTCTCGCTATTTTGTAATTTCGTTACAAAATTATATGAGATACGTATTACATTTCCAATCACTTGACCCGATGTCTTGTCCTGAAAAATACACAAGTTGGAAGAGAAGACAACCATGATATTGTGAGATGACGTTAACTTACTAATAGATAGTAAATTATATGAGATATTGGGTACATATAATACATTTTCCAACTTCAAAGATGAACTCAACACAACAGTTCTTGTACTAACTATAGAGAATTTTGAACCATTTGCTATTTTTACTGACGTGATTGAGTGCAAGGAAAATAATTAGAAAGTAGATGGAGACTACCCGTCATATGGTTCGAAGCGCCTGAGTCAATGATCCATGGTTCACAAGATAGATTTGGTAAAGGAGATGAGGAAACACTTGTTTTGACCATAAGAGATGAACATGCAGATGATGCAGGGGTAACCAGAGATGAACTTGCAAATAACTTACTGACTTGATTAACCTGAATATGAGAGAAAAAACCAGCTGGAACAGATTCGTCCTTACTGGCTAGAGCTGGATTTGCAATACTTCCACCTCGAGTTTCTCTTGGTTTCCAATTTGGGGGCTTTTCATGCAGTTTCCATTACTTATCTTTAGTGTGATAAAGTTTCTTGCAGAATTCACAGCGAGTAATCGGCTTATCTGCAGAAACATGAGATGCCATGGCAGAATCGTTAAATAAAGAAGAGGTTGAATCAGTCCCAAGCATAACCTTTTTTTGGTGTTCTTCTTGACGAACGTTTGCAAAAATTTCTTCAAAATGTAGAATGAGTTTGGTTCCCAGAATTTGTCCCCGTACTTCATCTAACAAGGGATGAAGACCAGCCAGAAAATCATAGATACATTCTTTTGCAAGTTTTTTGTATAATTCTGTATTTGCAATATTAGCCCATGGTTGCTGTTGAAATAAATCAAGTTCCTGCCAGATATGAGTTAGGGAATGGAAATAAGTGGTAACAGAATTAGATTCTTGACGAAGGTTTCTGATTTTCTGACTGCTTCCCACATTTCATGAGCTGTGGAATAGAGTAAATACAATTCATCAATTGGTGGATCCATAGAGTGAATGAGCCAAGACATCACCAAAGAGTTCTGAATTTCCCTGGCTGCAAATATTGTATTGGTAATAGTTGGTGCTGGAATAGAACTATCCAGATATCCTATCTTTCTGCGTCCACAGATTATCATGAGGATATATCTAAACCAAAGAACAAAATTATGTCCATTAAATTTAAAAACAGAGATGACAACGAAAAAATTAGAATCGGTCATAGGAGAAGGAGCTGAATAAACAATAGGAGTAGAAACACCAAAGATGGTCTCTGATGATCCAGTTCTTGGAACTCTAGCCATATTAATAACCTAAAAATGCCTTTGGTGCTCTGATACTATAAAGGCTTATTTAGAAGATTTCAATCGCATTTTATTTTATGAAGAGAAAGATGCTATTTATAATTAGCATCTTGTTACAAAAAATGAACAACTTCCCTAAAATTTAGGAAGAAGAAAACAAACTAATAAACAAACTTCCTAATATTATTCTAGAATAATAGAAAAAATAATCATAGAAACATTTTATTCTAACAATATTATTTCTTCATTCACTAATTTTACTATAGACTTGTCTTATTCTAATGTGTACACAGCCTAACTTCAATTCTTCCCATTCTTGTAATCTTTCCAGGGAAAGATGTCAAGGACATGGATTATTTATAACAGACCAGAAGAGCCAAGTTCTATTCATGCTGGCCTTCTTCTTGCTCTAGGATTGCATGGATATTTGCGAGTTTTAACTATTACTGATATTTACCAGTATTATGCCAAGGTATTGAATACCATGACTCTTACTCATTCCCTTTTTGTTGATTTGCTGGTACTTGCTAACTGCTGTTTGTTCGCAACCAGCAAACAAGCCATTGCTGCAAATTTTCAGTTATGAGGACTACAGCCTCTAACGTAATCCGTTTCCACGGAAAGAATATTTTGAATAAGGAAAAACATGTAATATGTATTAGAGTCCACGGTGAATTAATGTAGTGTGGTACAAATGAAGTGTATATATAGACATATCTCAAGAGCTTATGATAAGTTTTTACATTAGTTGTTGATTTGAAAGTTCTTAAATTTTAACTATTCTATTGCTTTCTTGACTTCTCCTTTTCAAAGGAACATGAAAGCACTACTGTTGGACTGATGCTTGGCCTGGCAGCTTCTTATAAGGGAACTATGCAACCTTCAATATCAAAGGTAAAGTATGTATGCTTGTTTAGTTTTTGTCCTTCACAGTCACGGTGATGTTTTTATCCCTAATCTTTATCAGCAAAACTTGTCAATGCATTTTATGTGTTTTTATTGTAAGACACAAGATACTTACAATGTGTTTTTTCCTGATTGTAAAAACAAATTGGAATTATCTTGTCTCTTTATCAGCACAAACTGCGCATGCATTTTATGTCTTCTCACATTTCCATGTATAGTTTCATTAAGGCATATATCTGACTACATGCTATTGCCTTCTATCTAAATTAATGTCTCTTTGCAGTCTTGGCTTTCTGAATGCACTGTTTTTGTTGTCTTTAATTTTGTTTTCATGGGAAACAATTTATAATAATAAGAATATAATATACAAGAGAGACCAGGAGGATCATAAATCTTCCTGAGCGAAGTTCTAAATGATGCAGTCAAATGTATTACATTGTTTCTCTAATTAAAAAGAACTAAACTGATAATTTAATTTTGTTTTGTTGTAATTAGATATTTTAAATTTAGCGAGAATGCCAATGCGTTACTTGGTTGCCTTCAAAAGCCATTTTTTTACCAACTCAAAACTTAATATTAAAATATGTAGATTAATATTTAATTTATATATATATTTTTATGAAAAACTAAAATTGGATTAAACCATTGCTCAAGTTTCTATAACGTAATTGTGTTTATTTTCAGTTTTATGGTTTAATAGGAGTACAAGGTACCATTCACTAAACCTTAACCTTACTTTATGGCAGTCTCTTTATGTGCACATTCCTGCTAGACATTCATTGTCCTATCCAGAGTTGGAGTTACCAACCCTTCTGCAGGTACTTGCAGTTATCTTATGATGTTGCTTTGCATGCTTTCTAGTTTGTGTATTTGCAACTTTAGTTTTTAGCTTGACCCACTTATATATGCATGCATTATCATTTTGACTTTCTAATCTCGTACACATCTTTTTCCTTAAACATTGGTATGGCTCTTTTTCAATTAACTTTTTTTCTACTTTTTTTTTGGGTTCCAGTCAGCAGCTTTAGTGTCAATCGGGCTTCTTTATGAAGGTTCAGCACACCCACAAACAATGCAGATTCTTTTGGTAATTCTTGGATTGCATCAATTTAATATTAAGTGCAATATTTGACAGCGAGTCTAAGATTTGTTTGGTGATATTTTGATGCTTTTTAAACAATGTAATTCCGTACCATTTTTTTATTTGTGGTGGTTAGCTGCCTTTTGATGGGGCTGTAGTTTAATGCCATTGTTTTTCCATGACTTCATTGTGATAAATTGCCACAAATCTGAGAAGTTCAGGTTTTTTTATGGATTAGTGGTGATTTGACACGCTGATGGCTCCAGGACACATTGTTGTCAGACTAACTATTCTATTTTTCTCATCGAACATTCCATATTATTCTACAGGGTGAAATAGGAAGACGAAGTGGAGGTGATAATGTGCTTGAAAGAGAGGGTTATGCTGTTTCAGCGGGATTTTCATTGGGCCTTGTTGCATTAGGCATGACAATTAGACATATTTAAAGTATTGTAACATCTTGATCCTGACTAACGTTTCTTTGTCAAATTCAGGTCGAGGTGAAGATGCAGTTGGTTACATGGACTCAATGATTGATCGTTTGTTCAACTATGTTGGTGGCAGAGAAATCCGTAAGGTTGTATAGAATCCTGATTTGTTAGTCTTTCATGGTTGATTCTAATGAGAGAGCAGAGTTGTTGTCTTGACCGTCCTATTTCTGACAAAGATATTTGTATTAAGATGCAAATGAAGTCCTAAAGCAGATACTAAAAACAAATTGAAAAGTGTCTGCAGTAGCAAAAAAATATGCTGCCTGCAAGAAAATCAAAGAATTAGGAAGTGCTCAATCTCCTCCCCAAATATTTTAAATGATTTAAAAGATTCATTAGTTTGAATAGTTAATCTTCCAAAAGGCTCTGTGATTGAATTAATAATCAAATTAAATATGTCATTTGACTGTATCTGAACTCCCAGTTTTCTTTTCAAATCAGGATAGATCTCTTTTCTCAACAGAAGAGCACAACCGCTCTGGAGCACAGGTTTCAATTAAAATCTCTCTTCTACTCAGGCTCTGATTTGGTTCAACTGTTTATAAATAAATTTTTTCGTTATCTTTTTTGCTTATGCCATATTTGCTGCTGTGTATGTCATAGATGATAGATGGAGCTCTGGTCAACGTTGATGTCACTGCACCTGGAGCTATTATTGCTCTTGCGTTGATGTTTTTAAAAGTAATTCTTAGAGAAGAATCCAAAAGCTTCCCTGAAAGAAAATTTGAATGGTTTGCATGTTTATGTAGTGTAATATACTCTATGTTCATTTTTACAGACTGAATCGGTGGCAGTTGTTTCTAAGCTGTCTATTCCTAGGACACATTTTGACTTGCAATATGTGAGGCCTGACTTTATTATGCTTCACGTCATTGCACGGAATTTGATTATGTGGGGGAGGTAATTTCTTTTACCCAAAAATTATGATGGTTTATTTTATATTTTTATATTCTACGTATTTTATTTGTGAATTGTATTCTTTTTACTTTAGAATACATCCTTCGAGAGACTGGATACAGTCCCAGATACCTGAAATCATCAGCCACAGTGTTAAGTGTCTCAGGGATGAGGATAGTGATTTTGAGGAAATGGATGCTGAAGCCTTTGTGCAGGCATATGTCAACATAGTGGTTGGAGCATGTATTTCTCTTGGTGAGACATTTGAATCGTTATTACACCGTATCATGGAGCATGGCCTCTGTTCATAGAGGAGTGATCACACAATTACGAATGCCTGATCTTCTTTTTGTTGACTATAAAATTATTTTGAGATGGATCTATGGATTGGGTTTATCAATGCCTGATCTTCTTTTTTTTGAATTGTGCATATCGGAAATCTTAAGTATTATGGGTAGCATTATCTTTAGTCTTTATATTTGAGCTTTTGCATGATAAAACTGAAACAATTTTGTACGTGAAATATTTGAGCCGATTGAAGATTTAGGCTCAGTTCTTTCCATATTATATCTTCCCTGGCGGGTTTATTCAAGTAATATGCTGCTTACAGAAAAAAAAAAAGATTGTATCTAATACCAGAGGACCTGGATTAAATTGCTCTGTTCTCTGATAGAAGTCTGTTCTTTGGACTTTTATTGAAGTTGACCACATTGTCTCCCACAACATAAAAACTGAAAAACAATTTCATCTTATGAAATTTTGGTTAGTCATGTTGTTCGGTCCATTCTTATGGATAGAATGAAAACAGTTCACTTTATAGTCCAATGGAACTTATTTTTATTCATATTTGAATTTTCTTGCTGTAACTTTCATTGATTATTCTTGTAAACTTTAATTTAATCATGATTATTACTGGGACAGGGTTGAGATTTGCTGGTTCAAAGAATGGAGATGCTCAGGAATTACTATACGACCTCGCAGTCTACTTTTTAAATGAGGCATGTCTCTGAATTGAATGCTGTTAAGACTTGATCCTTTTTAGTGATATAATTAATGATTTAGTTTATATATTTGCAGATAAAACCTGTTTCTAGTGATAATGAAAATTCTTTCCCCAAGGGATTATCTCGCCATGTTGATCGGGGCACGTTGGAGATATGCCTACATTTGATTGTTCTTTCTTTGTCAGTGGTATGCTAAATCTTCCCAGCACTTTATAGCAGTTACTACTTTGAATCAGGGACTAATACTCCCAAATTTGTGGTAGAACAGGTCATGGCTGGTTCTGGAAATTTACAAACTTTTCGCCTTTTGAGATTTCTACGCAGCAGAAATTCTTCAGATGTTCATGCAAATTATGGTATTCAGATGGCTGTAAGTTTTTCTCAAGTTATGCAAGCTTGCCTTCATTTTGTTGAAATTTTTAATTCCTTCATGTAGTTTAATCTATTATTTGCAAATCAAAATAATTACTTTAATCTAAAGGCAACCCTTGTATTATGTAGTTCTTCTATTACCTAGAATTTACATTAAGAAAAAGGAAATAAGCTTTTTATTTCGCTAAATTTCAACTGAGTGTTCCTTGAAGATGATTTTTGAACACATGTCAAAGTATTTTAAGGCTTTTTCCATGAAAAGGTTTTTTTTTTTTTTTTGTGTAACTTAGTTTTTACTTAATATTTTTTAAGTTATTTTTGCTGTCATCAGGTGAGCTTAGCCATTGGGTTCTTGTTTCTTGGGGGAGGGTCGAGGACATTTTCAACTTGTAATAGCTCTATTGCAGCCTTGCTAATTACTCTTTACCCGCGCCTACCTACTGGGCCAAATGATAATCGATGTCACCTTCAGGTGAATTTCAATGTCAGATTATGTAGCCATCTTACTTTTAAAGTGCAAAAACCTTTGAACGATGAGTCAGTAAGGACTTGGTACAGAATTTTATTGGTTGTCTCAATCTTCAAATGTTAGAAGCTCTAAGTTTTTAACTGTTTTATGCTTTAGTTTCTTCAGGTTTTTCTATTAAATGGAAGTGCTCAACCAGGATTACTCATACCATGTTGTTTAATTATCGTCTTTTATTGTTTTCTTACCAAAATATTTGAATTATTTAGGCATTTCGACATCTATATGTGCTTGCAACTGAAGCTCGCTGGATTCACACAGTTGATGTTGACTCTGGCCTACCAGTGTATGCTCCTCTTGAAATTACTACTAAAGAAACTGAACATTATGCAGAAACAAGTTTTTGTGAGGTGACTCCATGTCTTCTACCAGAACGAGTTAATGTAAGTTCTGCATATTCTCAAAAACTTCCATTTTTCTATTTTGAAACTCTCTGTAATGGTAAAGAATTTTGAGTTGAGGATTACTTCTCATTCTTTTTGCAGTTGAAGACTATTCGCCTTTGCAGTCCTCGATACTGGCCTCAACTAATTGAGCTTGTCCCTGAAGGTAGTTAGTGACTGTTAACTTTGTTATCTTTGTTTTTCAAGGTTCTTAATTTGATTCATTTAAATTTTGGGAAGAGATTTAAACTTGATGGCTGCTTTTAACAGATAAATCTTGGTGGACATTAGGAGATATGAATAATCCATTTAATTCTGGTGTTCTTTATGTCAAACGGAAAGTTGGAGCTTGTTCATATGTTGATGACCCTGTGGGCTGTCAGTCTCTATTGTCACGAGCAATGCACAAGGTTGCTTCAAGTTGTATATGTAGCTAGCATATCTCTTAGTTTTGATTTGATTAAACTATTGATAGCATTTTGCTCTCATTCTAGGTCTTTGGTTTGACTGGTTGGACATCTAGCAATACTAGCAATGGTCTACCCAGTGAAGCTGGTTCTGTTACTATAGATCAGTTGGTTGGGACATTTTCTTCTGATCCTAGCTTGATTGCTTTTGCACAACTTTGTTGCGATCCTTCTTGGAACAGCAGGTAAGTGCTTTAGCTCCTTGGCTTATATGTTCAAATCTACTTTCTGAAAAGGGCTGTTTTCTCTTTTCCAATCAAACTGAAACATCTTATCATCATCGCTACTTACCAAAAATCCGTGCAGGCCTGATCTTGATTTTCGGGAATTTTGCTTGCAAGTGTTATTTGAATGTGTGAGCAAGGACAGACCAGCCCTTTTGCAGGTAAAGTCAAACATTTTATGAAAAGTTAATTTCAATAAAAGCACAGTAATTTCTTATTTTGAATGGATTATCAGTTGTCTTCAAAGCGCGAAGACGAGACATCCATAATTTCAAAAAATTGTTTATGTTATAAATAACGAGTGGATCTTGTATATAGATTTCTTGTTTATCATTAAATTAAATGGCTTATTTTCATTATCTTATTAGTCTTGACAGATTATTATATATTTATTCATACATTTTGACCATTATGCAGGTCTATTTGTCATTGTACACAACAATTGCTACAATGGTTGATCAGGTTAAGAATGGTGCAGTTGTTTTAGGTGATTCTATGTCAATATGTGATCTAAAGGTAAATTTCTTAATACTGAAACTTTGTTTTATATATTGAACTTCACCTATTTCCTCGGCTTAAACTATTAAAGCATTTGACTGGCCATATAGACCCTTCTTCAATTGATGAACACCGATGGTAAAAGTCTCGCCCATTAAAAATTTGAACAATTTTTTCACACAGTGATATTCAAGCAGTTCTTACCATAACTAGTTTCATGGAAAGATTATAAACACCATTTGCTTTGTTTTCCACCATCCTTGCAGCTTGCAATGGCCTATAGTGAAGCTCTGTTAAGTGGAAGATTGATTATTTCAAGAGGCGGTATTGTGCAGTCTACTTTTATAGGATCGCTGAGGAAGCGAGTGGAAGAACTCTTAAATTATGAAGAATTAAAGGATGATCTCTGCACTTATTTGACTTTGGGTAGGTGGCCAAACGGGGAACCTAAGGAAGAGAAAAATCTATTTCTTCTTTCTTGGTACCTCCAGTGGTTTGGCGTACCTTCGCCATCTGTAGTCAAAACAGCTGTGAGCAATATCAAACCAAAGTTTTCTTCGTCGTCTTTGGTCCCCCTCTTGCATTTGCTATTTCCAGGCACTCAGATGGCAGGCATTTATGACATCGATCGTGCACTCAGATGAGGCTAGCTCTACCCATGATGGTTTATGCCGGTTGGTGAATGTTGCTTCGGGAGATCGGGATTATATAGGTACACAACTTGGCTTCAAGCCAATTAGTTCAAGCCAGTTTTGTTAATTAAGCATCATGATGTCATTTCATTTCAAACGCTTTCAATTCCAATGTGAAAACCATAATGTACCCAAAATTTTTGAAAAGTAAGCGCATGTAAATGAGAAATCGAATTCAGAATTCAAATGCGATATCTGTCGAGTGGGTCCTTGAAGAAAAAACGTTCATGGTAGGATCTCCACGCGTAATCCTCAAAGGAAAAGCAGTGAAATCTTCTGTCTTCTTCTTTCTCATCTACTTCACCACTGTCATCAATTCCTTCAACTTTTGCCGTAGAAACAGGCAAGGGAGAGACTGTACTATCAACAGGAAGCGTCACCAACAATGATATCCATATGCAATGCGAGTTCTCGTTCTCACCCAAAACCGCCACTGGCCTTCCCCTTACTTTCTTCAACCTTCCATTGCCCCAAACCTATCATTGACCCGGCCAAACGCAAGAAAAAACTCGGGCTTAGAGAACAATCTAAGTAGCACATGTAAACTATTGTTAACTTAGTAGAGAAGTTTTGCACTTCTTACTTGTGCAATGTCACCAATGGTGACCAGTATGGAATCCACATTCGGTAGAACGGTAACCAAACCCGAATCCGCTAGCAATGAATACTTCTGAGGCCTTATTTGATAATGTAACCCGACAATGTACGGGTAAAACCCGCCTGCCACTGTTGGGTTATTAGTATCACCGCGTAAACCTTCAGTAATCCACATTAAGGAACACACACGGGTCGAGTTTTCTCCTACCGGATTGTCAAACCCAACTGTATCGGACAGCGCCTGAATGATCTTCAACCCAATCTTCTCCATAACGCAAGCGAACTCGAGTAAAGAAGACAGAGATAACTCGGTTGAGTCGGTTAAGTTTGACGACTCCAAACAGAATGACTCTCCGAGTCCCCCTCCATTTGAGTGATCTTCATCGCGGGGTTGGAAACCGACTGGCCAGTTTTTAGGGAAACACGTTTCTTTCTTCTCTCGAGGGAGCTCAAAGAGTGCGAGCGATTCTGACTCTGCGGATTTAGCGAGTCCAGATGGGAGGTTATGGTCGATGAGTTGGAAGAAACCGAGTTGGGCAGCGGGGGAGAGGAGAGCAGGGTTGGCGTGATGATGATCAGAGAGAGAGATTGAAGGGGGACATGTAACGGGGGAAGAGCGGCGAGTAGGGAGAGAGAGACTCGGCGGAAGGCGGTGGAATAGCATGGAAAGAGCGTCGGCAGCATCCGACGTGTACAAATGATTGGGTTGAGCTGATGGGGTTGGCGGTGGAGCTGCGGTGGCGCCACCACTGAGACTGTTAGGTAGTTCTGGTTCCTTGTGAGCCGAGGATGCCATGAATATGATGTGGGAAATATTGACAAATGCATATGTAGAAATAGAAGCATAAATATAAATCTAAAAGTGATCTTTATATTTAAAAAAATAAAAAAATAAATTAATATGGACAATACGTACAGTCGAGCTTATCCCACCCAAAAACAAACATATAACAAATATATGGAGAGAGCATCATCATTCGACACTTTGCAGATTTGATGGCCTGCCTAAACCCTCTGTTTCTGGTTTCACTTTCCAAATTAGTCTCAACCCATAATATTATAATTGTCACTTAACACTACTTACGTGTTTATTAAAACGATATTTAGTGGGATTATTGGTCGTCATTTACTCGTCACAAAATCATCACAAAATACACTAAAAACCAACCGTTCCCGCTAAAAGATGAACCCAATTTCACTGACTCCACCTTTAAACTAAACAAGTTTATTCTAATATCTTGCATAGTTTTAACAATTATATTTCTTTCCTTTTTTTTTTTTTAAGTGTTATATTAATAAAACAACCATTGAACTATTGAATCAATGATAATTCAACACCTAAATAATTTTTGCTAACAAATAAAACACTCCACTATAGAAAATGAATAACGTAGATATTGTCGTTAACTTATTGAAAGAAACGTTAAAAGCGAGAAGTCTTTAAAAAATAAAATTTTTTTCAATTAATCTATTTGAAATTAATTTTGTTATCAAAATATAATATTTTCAATTAGATGATTGTTCAAAAAATCAATATATTCAAAGCTAAATATGTTTATGATTGACTAAGAAAACTCGTTCTTAAACAGATTTTAGAAACGCTAAGTTGTTCGAAATCAATTTTAGTATTAAAATAAAAGATTTTTAGTTAATTGTTTGTTGATAAATCAATGTACTGTAAGCTAGACATGTTTCCGATCTATTGAGGAAACTCGCCGGAAAGTTCGTTGTTTACTATACTGAATAACAACAAAAATCCAGAAAATGAAACGTAAATAATATTTTCCATTACGAAAAGTAATCATTCATATGTATAAAAGTTGACTTTCTACAAATGAAAAACAATATTCTGCAGCAGAAAAAAAAAGTTATTTAACAGAAAACGTGACAGCGATATTTGCATCATTTATTTATCATAGTTAAGTATTTTAATTTTTAGCAAAAATTATTTTATAATTGACTTATTATTAATTTCATAATTAAGTGATTCTTTCGTTAATTTCACTGTATTCTAATATTACATTTCTACGTTATATATATTTATTAGCACAAAATATTCCATTAGTAGAGGAATGATTTATCAGAACTCTATATTTATCATTGCTTATAAATTAATTTGGGAGGTGGCAGCATTTTATTGGTGCGTACTATTACTAACTAAATGTTGAGATTGAAGAAATAAAGAGAAAATAACTAATCAACCATCATGATTTCAAATTAATGACAAATTAATAAATGTGGTATAGATTTTAATAAGTTAACCACTGAATGACAAATCAACCATCGCAATTACGTTCGCTGTTAAAATGTAGTCGGGACGCCGCCGGGATTTCCCGGGACGCCGCTGCGGTGTCCTAGGACGCCTCGGTGGTGTCCCGGGACGCCGCCATGGCGTCTTACATAATTTAAGGTTAAACATGTTAAATTACAGATTTGAGGGCTTAGACGATGGATTTAGGGGTCGAAACAGGGGGGTTATGGGGTAAACCTCATGGTGAATGTAGATCTCTGAGAGAGCTTCGATTTGATATCTTCTGCGTCCAATTCCAATACTCGTAGCGAAAGTTATGGTCGTTTGAAGTTGAAGAGGACGAAAATTTAATAAAAACATTGATTTTGAAGGAGACTGCAGGGATGTCGTGAGGACACCGCATCCCGGGACACCGCAGGGGCGTCTTGACTAAGTTTTAACGGCGAATATTACTGTAATATTAAATTTGTTATTTTATCATATATTAGTGGTTAATTTATAAAGACTTAAAATACAGTAGTTAATATTTTCCCATAAATAAATGAGCTTCTTCCGGGCCCCATCCAATCTCTTTCGGTCCAAGTATCACCTAACAATCAAACGGTGTGTCAAGCACCCAAATCAGCCAGCGGCCTTCCGCGATTCCATCACCACCCGGATCACCGTCGAGTCTATGGGGCATCATCCTCCTCCGCCGCACCGTACCTGAAAACTGTAGGAGAAGGAGAGAACCGGCCTTGTTTCGCAGAGATTGAGAAGATTTTGGTTTTCGTTTTCTGGATTATCATGTTTGCCAAGTTATTTCCGAATCATGGAAAAGGAAATTCATCGCCTCCACCACAACAAGTACTTAACCTCTTTCTTTACATTATTGTTTCTAAATCTCAAGCGTCAAATAATTACTTCGAATTGTATTTCATTTTGTCATCAAATTGTAGTTTTGTTGTCTGATGTCATTGTTAATGGACTCCGTCGAATTACAATCCAATTTGAGCTGAATACCTGGAATTTTGTCTGCTTCATCGTTTACATTTGCAGTTTATCATTTTTGTTGGAAAAGACTTTGGAATTAAATATATAATCAATACTAGGTTCTGTTCGATTTAAGCTTAAGAAATCATTTGTATTGACAACAGCTTCCAAGAAGCTCAACAATTAGAAAATGATTTTTTTTTTCTCATTAGGTGAAGCTTTTGAGATTGCATTTTGTTTGATTTACTTAATTTTACATTAGCTGAAGAATGGAGTGTCATACTGTTCGTATTTGGAATTCAGTGCCAATTTCCTCGTAAATCTTTTTTGTGTTGGTGGAAGAAATGACATACGGATAGACAAGCAATTTAGTGTTTGATAATGTCTCCACTTATTCGTTTTCTTTTTACTGTAAAGTGACATTCGTTTTCCATTTCAGAATGCACGGAAGGGTTTTTTGAAGTCATCTGACTTTAACCTGCGAGTTACACTCCACTATGGGATCCCATCTACAGCATCTATTCTTGCCTTTGATCCCATCCAATCCCTTCTTGCAGTAGGAACTTTGTAAGTCAATACATTGTTTTTGGTATGGTCATGCTAGTTTGGGGATCATTTATTTAAGATCTTTGGTCAACTTCCATTCGTTGATATCTTTTTAATTGAGATTTTGAACTTCTTCTATTTCTCTTGGCAAAGGGATGGTCGAATCAAAGTGATTGGCGGTGATAACATTGAAGGGCTTTTAATTTCTCCAAAACGACTGCCTTTTAAATATTTAGAGGTTTGTATTTACAGAAGAAATTAGTGATTTCCCTCTTTCTTTTTTCCTCCCCTAGGATTTGATTCTATTTGAGTGTATTATTCTTGATTGACTGAAGTTATCAGCACAATTAAAATATTGATTTTCTTTGTTTATTGAATGCTGTTCTAACATCATTTTGCTTTGTTTTGCTTGTCTCTTTCCACTCTTTTTTCCACATATTCACAGTTCTTATGCAATCAAGGATTTCTAGTGGGTGTCTCAAATGACAATGAAATTCAGGTAGATCGTTGCTCAATATCAAAATTAGTCGTAATATACTTCTAGGACAAAGCACTTTTTTGCATTTACATTTTTTCAAAAAAAAAAAAATGCTGAACCTTATATAAAGTCCCTCATTAATACCTTATTGATGACTTTCATAGATTATTGATGTTGGCAGGTTTGGAATTTGGAACACAGGCGAATAGCTGCTACTTTACAGTGGGAGTCAAATATAACTGCCTTCTCCGTTATCTATGGCTCAAGTTACATGTACAAAACTTGCAATGATGATCTCTTTTTCATCTTTTTGTAGATGCATGGTTGCAGATATCTGCGAATAGTAATAATGCAACTGAAGCCATTATTGTCTTGTCACTTTATTCAGGTACATTGGAACTGAACATGCTATGGTAGCTATATTGAAGTTTGATGATGAGAACGAAAAACTTGTACAAACCCCATACTCTATTTTTGCAGATGTCATTTCTGGTATTGGTTTTTTCTTCTACACATTAATAGCTGTATATGAATTCATCTGTACAGATCATGTGGAGAGGTAGGGAGTAGTTAATGGTGTGCACACTCTAATATACTTGGCGGATGCAATTTGAATTTCATTTTGATAAGTGGTTTATAGATTGTGACCTTGATCTCAAAGAGAAAATTGATTATGGCCTGAGAATCTTCTTCCTTTATCTGAGGCATTCACTTCAATTGCAAAGAATAGCTTACTTCCTAGCAATCAAAATACTGAAAACGAGGTTGGTTTATTAACAGTTCTCCGCGATTCAATGAACACATTAATTAAGCCAACTTTGCTCCATTTTGTGGTAAACAACGACATTGAGTTATCATCTTATAGACGAGAAACTAGTAAACAAAGAGAATTTTTGAGATCAAGCTACTTGAATACTTGTCTTGCTTTACTTTTGTCTGCTAATTTTGCTTTGTGATTTTTCGATCAAGTTTGTTCATGTATGTTGGAGCAGTTATGTTTCTGTGATATGAAATCTAAAAGTAAAATCTTGTCCTAATTATTTTGTTTAATTTTTCAGAAGAAATTGGAGTAGAAGTGCCTAATAATCTTTCTGTTGTTGGAGTTCTCCATCAAACTTGTTCAGGAAACAGGTTAAGTAATATGTGAACATTTCTTCCGGTTTTTTGTTTCTATTTTTGACTAATTGATCCTTTGTTGTGATTGTGGTGATTCACCATTTAGAAACATGTAGATCAACTGCGTGGTGATAAGTATTATTTGGGGTGATAGGTTGGTAGTTTTTTATTTGTCTGTTAAATTAATTTGGCCATAAACTGGACATGGTTAAAGATTGTGTCTTTTTTAGTCTCAATTTGTAAATTTGAGCCTCTCTGATGGGAACCAATAAGATTCCTATCCTGTTTGAGGGACAATAAACGATCACAAGTTGAGCCATCTCTTGTGACTAAATCTATCCATGAGCGACTTCTTCAAATCCTTCCATTGATAGGAAGGTCTTGTACTACTTTTCCACTGATACCAGGACAAAGCAGCGCCTTCAAAGCAAATCACCCATGCTTCTAATTTTTCACTCTCATTTAATTGATTTATCGTAAAATACCTTTCTGCCCAAAATGATCATCCCTCCGGATCATGTCCTCCGAATACTAGTAATTCCAATCTACGTGGTAAAAAATTCACACATTTGGCAGACGTACCTGCCTCATCCATAGCAGTCAACGTTTGACAAAAATAATTGTGATGAGCTCTTGAATTCGAAGGTGGCAAACCTTCATCCAGTTTCTCCATAATTTTCACCAACTGATCTCTGAAAAACGCCATGTTCTGCTCGATTATCGGAATTCTTCCAATCTACTCCTCAATCGCCGGCAATTACTGAATATCTTCCTTAAGCCCAGCAACCTCCCTCTATCACTCCATAGCTGCTTCGTTTTGTGAATTTAAACGAGTTATCACCATGGACTGAAAGCTTTGATACCAAATTGATAGGAACCAGTAAGATTTGTATCTAGAATTTCTGGAATATACCTATTGTTTATTGAAGGAATGAACAATTTTACAACCAATCTTCAGAATTCGAGGGTTTGAAGTCTCTCCATAGGTCTCCACTAATTTTTTTCCTACCTTTCCTGACTCACTTCCCTTACATTTATTAGCTGAATTTTCCCTCCCCAAATAACTGTTCTTAAACAGTTATTTCCAACTATACAACTAACAAGGAAAACTACACAACTCCCTTGCTCTTTTTACGCCTACTATACGTAAACTGAATTGGTGGCCTATCACTCTCATCTTTATCAAGATGAATGAATGTTTTAATTTAATTGACTGACATGGAGTGAACTGTGTAAATTAGTAAAGGAAATTTTATAATGATAAGTAAATTTAAGGACGTGACTTGTTCTGTAGAGTGCTTATTGCGTATGAGAATGGATTAATCATTCTCTGGGATGCTCATGAAGATCAAGTTGCTTTAGTTAGAGGCCACGAGTACCTTCAATTAAAGGATGTACCTGTAGATAAATCACCAAAAGACACAAAGCAAGAGTTTTTCGATGAGGTATCGGCCTCTCAAGACATGGAGAAAGAGATAAGCTCACTTTGTTTGGTAAGTAGCGATGGATCTGTTCTTGCTGTTGGGTACGTAGATGGAGATATATTATTTTGGAATTTGTCAACCTCTACCAGAGATCAGAAAGCTATTAAACTGCCAAGTAATGTTGTGAAGCTACAATTATCATCTGGTAACAGAAGACTTCCAGTCATTGTTTTGCATTGGTCAGCAAGTGAAACACAAGATCACGAGGGAAAGCTCTTTGTTTATGGTGGTGATGAGATTGGATCTATAGAAGTTCTAACGGTATGGTTTTAACTTAATTATTGTACCGAAGCATGTATGTTATAGTCACATACTTAAAAGATTGCCTATGTAAATGACGTAAGACCAACTTCAAGCATGTGAAACATGACCATGGTTCCAAAATGTGTACAGAAAATAGTAGAATCACAACTCATTTGGTGCTAAGTAATATAAATCTTTTATTACCCAACTTCATAAATTGAGCTGATAATTATTATCTCTAACAACAGATTCTAAGCCTCGATTTTTCTTCTGGAATAGAAGGTCTGAAGTGTGTTGGTCGAATTGACATTACACTTAATGGTACTTTTGCGGATATGGTCTTATCGCCTGCTGTTGGCACAGTGAAGAGAAGTGGCACTTTGTTGTTTGTCTTGACAAATCCAGGACAGTTGGATGTTTATCAAGATTCTTACTTATCTTCCTTAATTTCTCAACAAGAGAAAACATGTTACGTTTCTACGTTACAATATACTATGGTGGTACCCAATGTTGAACCATGTATCACGGTGGTAAAGCTTGGTTTGATACAAGATAGTGAATTTTCAAGAGCTCTGGCAGAGGTAAGGGGTACATTTTTTGCAAAGATGTAGACTAAGAGTCTTTTAGAAAGTAACAAGAGATGTTTTATTTATACAACTTCGTGATTTCTATGGTTAAACATTATTGTTTCATATGCGACGCATAAGTAAAACAAATCCTGACAAATTTCCCTTCAGATATTATTATCTTCAAAACTTCAAGCTTCTCACTCTCAGACTGTGGAAGATAAAAAGTGGCCATTAACTGGTGGTTTACCCTGTGAGCTTTATAATGCTGACAATTATCAGGTTGAGAGGTTGTATATAGCTGGTTATCAAGATGGTTCTGTTCGAATATGGGATGCCACATATTCAGCCCTATCACTAATTTTTCATCTGGATTCGGAGGTTTGTATCCCATTATACTGACTAGCATCTTGATTCTGAGTCTAAAGAACAACTTTTCTCATTTAGCCAGATGACATTTAATTAGTTTTTCAGTTGTGGGGAAAAATATTTTTTTCTATGATATATGCCATGTGATGAACAGGTGAAGGGTGTAGAAGTTGCTGCCTCAAGTACATCAGTGTCAGCTTTGGATGTTTGCTCAGTCACTTTAAGATTAGCTGTTGGCAATCAATATGGTTTGGTAATGTAAATTGTTTTTTATACACCTATTTGATATGATTGAACTTCTATATTTAGATGACTATATTTACATCGTAGGTTCGTCTATATGAACTAGTTGGAAGTTCACATACTGCTAGTTCTCATTTCGTGACAGAATCTGGTACTGAAGGTTCGACATTGTAATTAATATTAAGTTTGATCGGTAAATTTACTGATCCACTATTATGTTTTAATAGTTGTATAACTTGTCCACAGTTCACGGACCACATAGAGGAGAAATGCCACAATGTGCAGGTGTTTTTGATCTTCTAAATTCATCTGTAGTAACCTTGCAGTTTGGCAATTTTGGAGCTATACTTGCTGTTGGATTTGAATGTGGCAGGGTGAGATTATTTTTCTCATTTCTCATTTTTATTTTATCCCTAGTTTGAAGTACTTGATGATTTTGTGTTGACTACCTCTCTTCTCTCTTTGTTTTTTAGGAAAAGAAATTTCCTGTGTTGTTTCTCTGAAATATCAGCAAAATTAATTCCAAAACGAAATTCTTTGGTTTATCACAGGTTGCAATGATAGATGTGAACACACACTCTCCTTTATTTGTCACTGGTGACTTGTCCAACTTAAGCCCCGTAATTTCTTTGGCAATTAAATCGTTACCAGATACTTGTAGCTTAGTGACAACTCCTGGGAAGCATTTGTTGTTTATTTTGACTGGGGACTCAAAAGTTTCCATCATTGACATTACCACTGGAAATGCGATTACCACTCTGTCAATCTTCCCAGAAAAGGAGTCAACCGCAATTTCTATGCACATTATTGGTAAATTATTCATTTAGGAGAGAGGTAGGGCAGAGTCTTTGCTCTCTGTTTGAGTTTTACTTATAGCATCATTTGTGCAGGAGGTGAAGATAAGGAATCTGGATCATCTGGTGGAAATAGTTCATTTAATGTTCCTCAAGTCGGTAAAGAACAAAATGAATCTTTGCCTACAGATGTTTTCTCAGAAGATACAACATCTGAACTCCAAAGATCAATGGAAGACACATTCCTGAAACACTCACTCATTTTTGTTTGTTGTGAGACAACGCTTTATTTATACTCCTTGATGTCAGTGATTGAGGTGCATTCCAGACTCTTGTGCTTACTTAGTTTCCTTACAATCTTTATAGTCATTTGCCAATATGTCATAGTGCCTTAACTAGGGTGAAAGTAAGTCTGCGCATAGGGTGAATCTCTTAAAACCATGTTGTTGGACCACAACATTCAAGAAAGATGGGAAAGAATGTGGCCTAATTCTACTGTACCCAAGCGGTGACATTGAGATAAGGTGAAGCGATAAACCTCTTTCTATTTTGCTTGCTTATACTGTAATAATCTAAGGTTATTTATGATTGTTCTTAGAAGAATAGCTTCAGTGATGATTAATTGACAGTTAGTTGATGGATATTGACGAACAGGTCTTTGCCCAGCTTTGAAGTAGTAGAAGAAAGCTCACTGATGTCAATTTTGAGGTGGAACTTCAAAGCTAATATGGACAAGATGATATGTTCTTCAGATAATGGGCAAATAACACTGGTTAGTTTTTTCTTCTTCAAGTTTAAATTGGACTCAAAGTTGTCTTTATGTTATCAGTACAGTTATTATTTCAACTTTTTTATGATAATTAATTTTTATTTCTTACTGTCTGCCTTTGGTGGTATTAGATTTATTATCAAATCACATGATCTTTGATTTACTCCATGAATAAAGATACCGTGCTTTTGTTTCTATGTTTTGACCCCAGTTATGCTGCTAAAAGGTTGACGCTTCCATAGACTGCACATTCGTCTACCTTGACATGTGTATTTAATGAATGAAAAAATTGAAATGTGCAGTCCTTATAAGCCATAAAAGCATGCACCATGTACTTCTCATCTGCCAAATTTTCCTGAGTTCCTTACCAATCAAAAATGGGTTCCACAAATGATGGCTAGAATAAAGAGTTTACATCCTTTAACAGATTTAACTTTGTACTCCTAATGCTATGACGCGATCCAGAACTTTTTCTTAATTTATTAGTCATACATATGCAAGCAACTTACTGTTTTGCCGGACACACATCATACTTTTTCTTGCAAAAAGCTTTTCTTTCATGATAATCACAACAGCTTTCATGTTCTTTTATGTCTAGGATTTCTCTTAAAATAAACGTTGTTTTTGTTTGCATTATTTTGCAGTTGAATGGGAGTGAGTTTGCTGTCATGTCTCTATTGGCCCAGGAGAATAACCTCAGGTTTTTCTCTCTCCCATTCATAAACATCTGAGTTTGAAGGACATGATACTAAGAGAATATTTATTCAATTTAGGCTTCCTGAGTCACTGCCTTGTCTATATGATAAGGTCCTTGCTGCTGCTGTTTCAGATGCCACCATCAACTTATCTCCTCAAAATAAAAGACAGGCAATAAGTCTTAAGTTTCATGCTCTTTAGGTACCTATTATTTGAGGATTTTGGAATTACTGAATAACTTTTAGATGCCACAGAGTGCTGGCATTGGAATTTTAGATGGTGTCATCAAAGGCTTGAAAGGTCATCTTGGTGGCAACGATCATAACATTGGTGGAAATTATCCCGCTCATCTGGATAGCTTGTTTTCGAGTCCTCCATTCTTGAAGCCTTCCAAAGAAATAGCTGATCAAAATCCTTTGGAGCTTGATATAGGTTCTTTGCATTTTACTTGAAAATTCTCTTTTGGCACCGCCAACTTTTTATTTGAATGGTAGAGTGAACTTTTTGCAGATGACATAAAAGTCGATGAACCTGTAGCAGTATCGATTTCATCTAAGATAAGCAAAAATGAAAAGAAAGGTACATCAATTTCTCTTGGAAGTTTTTCAGTTCTTTCGGAATTTATAATGGCCTTTTAGCAGCTGAAGGAACGGAGAGGGAAAGGTTATTTGAAGGAGCAAGTTCTGATTCAAAGCCTAAACTAAGAACAGCGGAAGAAATTAAGGCCAAGTACAGGCATGCTGGGGTACATTCACATGATGATTGGTACTTTGTTTTATAGTTGATGTTTGTTATTCTGATGGGATAAGTGGTTTTCAGGATGCCTCTGCTGCAGCTGCACAGGCAAGGAATAAGCTCATGGAACGTGGGGAAAAACTCGAAGTAAGTTGTTTTAGTATCTCATATTTTTTGTATAGCTTACACTTGTTTGGTAGAAAGGGACGCTGAGATTATGTCATGAACATATACATCTCTCTTTGTGGTTGTTTCTTCCCTTTATCGAAGTCTCCGTCCATATGACATTAGATAACTTCAAATAGTTATAGATCATGAATTGGGTACCGATTATTAAGTGGGCAGTTCTGTATATTTTCTGTTTCCCAATTGGCTGTTCATTAATTATGAATGGAAGCTCAAGTAGGCTAGGTTGTGAGACTCTTAACATAATTAGGGAGCTCATACTCTTTGATCATTGACAGAAGTTATTCATTAGTTCACATTCTCATCTCATTTTGTTTCTCAGAAGCTCAGCCAACGTACAGAAGATCTGAGGAATGGAGCTGAGAACTTCGCAGACATGGCAAAGGAGCTGGCCAAATCAATGGAAAACCGAAAATGGTGGCAGATTTGATTGGAAGCTCATCAGATTATATGCTCCTGGTAGCTGACTTGTCTTCTTCAAGGAAAATAAAAATCCAAAAATTTGGTCCATTCCCAATACTGGTCTTTTTTATTTACTCTGTATATATATATTTTTTTCTATAAATGATGTCTAATCTTTATTAGTTTTCTGTTTTTTTATATGAACCCCGTGATGTATACCAAATTCATATTTTATTGCAATAAATTTTTGCAACTTCTTGGAATTTGCCTATGTTTGACTACTTTCCAAACTGAAAGCTATTGGGTGTGAATCGGCCTTAACTTCTCCCAGAAACTGATTAATTAGGCAAATTGAAACTTGGACCCGTCTTTCAAGGTTGTCGGGTCAACGTTTTAATCTCATAACCATGACTTTCTCATGGGGTTTGATCCTTTATCAAGAGTTTAATTGTTTATCACGAATTGAAAAAGGGTGCTCCAAAGTGAGAAGCTGCTCATAGTCGTCGTTGAATTATTGTCAGTGTCTGGTGGTCGGTTCAACGTTGTTTCGCGTTTGAAGATGAGGATCATGTGAAGCACGTTGAACAAGTTTTATGTCGCTCGTACTTGGATAATTTATTTGCATAATTGGTTAATTATTCGGCGTATTACATTTACTGTGATGATCAAAATGATACTTCCCCATTCATTTAACCTCTCATAAAAATTCAATACATCATTAAGTCTGTTGTCAAAGCCACCCACCGACTCTTACTGTTCTTCGAAGTCGCGTGATCATTGCTTCTCCCCGATCATTCGTCATCACGGATACTGGAAAGCAACGTGGGGAAAACTCGACCTAATCGTAAATCTCTTTTGCTCAACACACGAATCAGATTTCACCACGTTATCTCCTTCTCCGGACCACCTATCCTACTGGTCAGCATTGTTTCTGGTATCCCCGTTCAACCCAGCCCACCAATCTCCTTCTCCTGGCAGTCGCACAAACAAGACTGAGTCAGCTGGCAGGCATGAACCCATTTTAAAAGTTTAATCTTTCGTTGTTTAATTCTAATTTTGATCAATTTAACCGCGTAGGTCAGAGATTAGAGTCATGGTTAGATATAAATAGGAAGAGAGGACAGATGATAAGCAATCATAAACGCAGGTTTGAGTTTTTCTGGTTGGAAGTAGAGGAGGGAGTTCCGAGGGTTATCTTCTCTCTTCCTCCCTTTTTATCTTTCTTTTTTGTTTCATTTTGGGGTGTTAGTGTACTACTATTAGCTATCGTTTATTTTAGGGTTCTTTCCATATTGTACTTCTATTAGCTCGCGTTACGTGGTCTTCAATGGCGACGTTGGTCTTATCAGAATGCGGCCTAAAGCCTCTCCCTAAAATCTACCATTGGCCCAGAAGCAGATTAGCTCCAACCGCTTCCTTGCTTTCGGAGATTCGGCCGTTTCCGGCCTCTAAAACCCGCATTCTCGGTTACTCCTTGAGCCTCTCGACTGGGCTTAGAAGAAAAAACTGGACGCTTAATGTGAGTGCTCCACTTCGGGTAGCGCCGGTAGAGGAGGACAATGAAGAGCGAGAAGGCGTTAATGGAGTTCACGGTCTTGGAGATGAGGGTGAATTCAACCCTAGTGCTCCTCCTCCGTTTCGATTATCTGATTTGAAAGCCGTCATTCCGAAGCATTGTTGGGTCAAGGATCCTTGGAAATCTATGAGCTATGTTGTGAGAGATGTAGTGGCTGTGGCTGGACTGGCGGCTGTTGCCGCTTACTTCAACAATTGGGTGGTTTGGCCTCTCTACTGGCTCGCTCAAGGAACCATGTTTTGGGCTCTCTTCGTTCTTGGCCATGACTGGTATTACAAATTGCTCTCCATCATCAAATTTCATATTTTTCATTGATTTCTTCAACAATTTCAACACTCCCATATTAGTTCTGCCACGCCAATTTTTGATAATATCACTTTTCCCTCTGTTTGGACTCTCAATTCTTGCATTTTTGTGTGTATGTGCAGTGGTCATGGGAGTTTCTCAAACAACTCAAAGTTGAATAGCGTTGTGGGTCATCTTCTTCATTCTTCAATTTTAGTCCCATACCATGGATGGTCAGTACCTGAAATTTCAGTATATTCCTTCCTTCCATCCCAGTTGAAAAGCTATTGATTACATTATCCTCATATCTAATTTCCTTGCAATGAATGTCAATTTTAGGAGAATAAGTCATAGAACTCACCATCAGAACCATGGACATGTCGAAAATGATGAATCCTGGCATCCAGTAAGAATGTTTCCTAATTCTAAACTCTATATCTTATTTCAAAGGAGCTTTATCTAATAGGCTTATTTTGCAGTTATCCGAGAAGTTATACAAAAATTTGGATAGTGTAACGCGATTGCTAAGATTCACCTTGCCTTTTCCATTGCTTGCTTACCCTGTCTATCTGGTGAGTGTTGGCTGTCATTATATTTATGATAGCTCTTTCTCTGTCAGTACATAATGTTGATAAATTTCTCGAATTGCAGTGGGGTCGGAGCCCTGGAAAGGAGGGATCTCATTTTGATCCGAACAGTGATTTGTTCGGCCCAAATGAGAGAAAAGGTATCATCACTTCCACTGCCTGTTGGACAGCCATGGCTGCACTTCTTGTTTATCTTTCCTGCGCTATTGGTCCAGGCCAAATGCTTAAACTCTATGGCATTCCCTATGTGGTGGGTTAATCATCCCAATGCTTCCTATATTTTCTGTCACCAAATTGAAAATTTTCTAGTTCAACTCATTTGGATTTTTGCTCGAGTATAGATTTTTGTAATGTGGTTGGATTTGGTCACGTACCTGCACCATCATGGCCATGACGACAAACTCCCTTGGTATCGTGGCAAGGTATGCAATCGAATCTTTTTGAAGTAATTTTTCGATAAATTGAAGAAAAAAGTATGGTTTGAGTTGAGACTCTAGAAAATATGTCAATTTGTTTTCCTTGTGTTGGTCAGGCATGGAGTTATTTGAGGGGAGGATTAACTACGCTCGATCGGGATTATGGATGGATTAATAACATCCATCACGATATCGGAACCCATGTCATACATCATCTCTTTCCTCAAATCCCTCATTACCACTTAATAGAAGCTGTGAGTTTTTACAGTTATGGAGAATGAATTTGGATTTAAGAAATTAGAGCTAGTTCTTATGGAATGCCTAATTATTTGACAGACTGAGGCAGCCAAGCCAGTTCTTGGGAAATATTATCGCGAACCTGAGCAATCGGGGCCCATCCCATTTCACTTGCTGGGAAATCTTGTAAAAAGCATGCAGGAAGATCACTTTGTGAGTGACTCAGGCGACATTGTATACTATCAAACCAACTCCAACAACACAGGATCGAAGGCGTCACATTGAAACTTGACGTTACCTATGGTCATTATGATTTATTGCTGGCCCCAGCTGGAATGATAATTCTTTCCCCATTTTTTCAATCAAGCTTCTAGCATATGTAAGTTATGCTGTGCCCAATCGTCGGAAATATAACTTGGCCGATTATTTATTGGAAATCGTTGTTAGTTTTGCTCATATGCGGCATTAATGATTGTGTTCAGAATTACATGAAACTCTCCACTGAAATACATTCCATCTAAAAAACTCTGGCTGGATTTAGTTTGTTTGGTATAATCTGCTCTATGCGCCTAAAACCCAGCAAGAAAAAGAGCTCCCATTCCATCTTCCACAACAGCAATCACAATGTATGTTCGAGTTGTCGTGTTGTATTTGTAGTGGGTGGATTCTGGTTTGATTGGAAGAGAATAGCTGGAGCGAAAGCTTACCAATGATTTTGCAGTGTGAGCCAAGATAGCCCAACCCATTTCCTCCAATAAAATATCTCTTCCAAAAGCATCCATCATCCACTCATTTCTTCAACTTAGCAGAGGAAGTGGGATTCTCCGAGGTGATTCCACCTCAAAATGCCCCACCTTTCACCGCCCCACCAATCCACCACCACCCACCCACCCAACAGCAAAAGCAAATAAAGAATAATGAAAATGAATAACGTGAAGCGTGAAAGAAACATGTCAAAAAGAAGATATAGAATGGGCGGCTCAAAAATTCCATACTTGAAGGTTCAACGAACATTTTCTGTCTGCTTTTTCTAAAATCATGGCCTCAAAATTTTCAGTGTTGTTCTATTGAGTACCCACTACGAAATAAGATCCAAAGTGCATTACCACAGTGAAAAGTAACAGAGAGAATTGTAGAAGAACGCACATTTCAAGCAAATAGAGAGAGAAAATGTGTAATTCGATAAGAAAACAAAAAGCTGGAGTAAAACAATAGCAATAGAATTCAATGAAAAAATTTGACATCAACAGATTCTGAATAACCTGGCTGGAACTTGGTTTCAGCCTGTTTTCGGTTTTTCTTGAACTGAATATCTATCTGTGACCATTTCCCTCCCTACAACGAGCTAGAATTGCTAATCTCTAATACACAATTGAACTTTCAAGAATATCAACGTGTAAGTTAGAACAAACGGGGCTAAATTTTGGTCTATGCCACTACTTGCTCCTGCTCTATGTACAGCTGCTCCACCCAAGGAGGCAGTGCCTCGTGAATCCCTTCATCGGGGTTGAATTGCCGATTCTCCATACTAATCAGTCTGCGTTTCTCAGGAGGTACGTCTTTCACCAAAGAATTAACCCACGAGACATCAGGCTCATAAGCCGAGGCAGTGGTCAAGGTGGCATTGGTTATTCCTGCAGTAGAGTTTTTAATCCCAAAAGAAGCAGACTTCTTCAACTTGTTGAGTTCATCTCCTTTAACAGCCCAATTCAACTTTCCATCAGGTGAACTCCAACCAGAAAGATTGGAAGATACAGTAGCCGCAGAAATAGAAGCACCCGAAAAGTCAGGAAGATGAGTGATGGCTGATCGATCAATGAAACTCTGACTACGCTTAGCAAAGGCAGCGGACCTTGAACTCATAACTGCCGCTGATGAGCCTGAGTCAAGGCCAAAAGATGCGGGCTTCCTCATCGATGGAGATGTGAGACTGGTTGGGTAATTCGAACGAAGTTGGTTCAAATTTTGATGCATATGAAGCCCAGTGGAAGAGTGCAATGGAGAAGGGGACAACGGATTGAGTGGAAGGCCCTCAAATTGAGACAACAAGGACAAATCTAACGAACCATATACATCATCGAGGTTAGATGGTTTCAAATCTCCAATTCTGCCACGATCTTTACTCCAATATGTAGGAGAGGAGAGCCGAGATATTTCATCAATTAACTGCTGATTCTGTTGTTGGCTGGAAGGCGTTTTAATCCCGAGCAATTCCATCTCTAAATTAAGATCTCTGGCACTCATAGCCGTTTTCAAGCGACTGCCAGGAAGCTGAAGAACAGGAGGTGTGAGATTAAACTTGTTCTGCCACAAAATCCCATTTTTGGGTGCCGAAGCGGCTGCCAATGGTGACAATGGTGGTGTCGAAGTGGCAGGCAAAGGCAAAGACGAAGCACCATGAGTCGATGGGCTCAGCATGGCCATATCAATTGCACTGGCTGAAAGAGGCCGGTGAGAGGGCATGGCCGAGCCTGTAGAGGCATACACCGGCCGTAATTCTTCGGGTTTGTGAGCAAAAAAGCAGACCTTCCTTGCACATCCAGTCTCGTCCTTGCAAAGACGGGTTCGATATTGAGCAGGGTGAAGCCATGATTCAAACACGCCATGTGCATATTCACATGAATCACCTTTCTCACAATTTCCTTTCCGAAAATCCAGGCAGGGAACACAGCTATACGGATACTTCCGGGGATCTCTCCGTCGAGCATTTTCACCAGGATGAACAAAAGGGCACTCTGTCCAATCATGAGAGTATGCCCTTGAACAAGGCTTCACCTTGAAAGTATACATCCTAAAATCATCAGTACCATATAATCCAAAGTTTATATCTGGCAGCGATATGTCAACTGGAAATTCTTTCTTCTCGGATCCTTTCGGTAAGTGGGGCATTGTCATGTTCAGCTTGTCTGCTTCTAGTTTGAGGCTCAATTCTCCTTCTTCCAAATCATCACCTTTCAGCAACATCTCCAACATCTTCCTTCTTAAATTTATTGGCGATTTAAGATCTAAGCAGATTAAATCGATTGGTTTCTGTCCATAGGCGTTGAGTCGATCAACATCTGAAGATGCACTGAGTAAGAGTTTAACAGTGTCCACAGAAGAAACTGAGCCGCCAGAAATAGCACAGTGAAGAGCAGTGACTCTATCGGAACCACAAGCTCGATTTACATCGGCTTTGCCAGTTTTGATTATGTAATTCACAACCTTAGTGTTTCCAAACATGGCCGCAATCATAAGCGGAGTTCGCTCCTCAAGTCCCATTCTTTTTGGTCCAATCACTCTTCCATACCAAAAGCTTGGTTCGTCAAAATTGAAACCCTTTTCTTCTACTTCTTTTCTGAAGGATTCTACATCATCTGTGGCCGC
Organism: Begonia loranthoides; assembly: GCA_022433065.1. Taxonomy (NCBI): domain Eukaryota; kingdom Viridiplantae; phylum Streptophyta; class Magnoliopsida; order Cucurbitales; family Begoniaceae; genus Begonia; species Begonia loranthoides. Next base: position 1,806,147 of record CM039471.1, read on the forward strand.
TAATTCAAGCAAAAGAGAGCATTCGGAGGATACATACTTCTGAAACTTATCTTCCATGATCAAATTCAATGAACCAAGTTTATTCTTCGAATCTCTACACATGTCCAGCTCCTGCACGATGGAAACCATAGAAATTAAGAACCAAGGACACTAAAAACTTGCAGATTTGACGAGAAGTATTTTATAAATGTATAAAAGGTATTATTTCCCCATCCTGATACCTAGATTACTCAAAAGGCTTAACCCAAAATCAGAAAAATCAGTGCAGTAAATTGACATATGCATAAGGTAAATTATCCGCCCATCAATGACAATTCAATTGCATAAATTTCCCATGAAAATACCAAAAGCAAGTCCCGCCATGAAAAATAAACAAACAAACCATAATACAGAATAAAGATTTTCCGGAAACCCCATCTTTAAACACGTTATCTACATAAGTCTGGAGCGAAATTTACGATTTTCACCGAAACTTGAAAAATAAGAAGAAAAAAACAAACTTTTCACACCTTAATGCACTCTCCGGAGGAGTAGCAGCAGCCCAATAGAAGGGAAACTGAAAGATGGTTTGCAAAGAAAAACCTAGAAAATGGAAGGAAGATGAGGAAGGAGAGAAGGAAAGCGTGACCCTTTTTATCTGATTGTTTCAAGGAAATGGATTGGTGAAGAAGAAAGGGGAGGAAAGTGTGACTTTTCTTCGTCGCCCCTTGGCCCCTTCTCAGTGGTCAAAGTCAAAGCTTCAACGACAGATTATGGAGGAGGAGAAGAAGGGCGTCGTCTCCTCCTTTAAGCCCACCTATGCTTACCAACGCTCCCGGAACTCAAATGAAATGAAAACCCAAATGAAATGAAATGAAACTCAAATTCAACCTTTTTTTTCTTTTGCCCTTCTAGGTTTAGGCAGTGAATTTCTACGACAAAGTGGAAAAGGTTGGACTTTTCGTTCTCCCAATGTCTCTTCTCCCTGTCGTTTTCTTTGGTGCGAAGTGGCTGTTTCTGACGCAGCATTCAACCCAGGGGCGAGAACCTGATCTTCTTTGCCGTCTGGCCCATCACTTTTATATTAAATTTTTTAGCTAAATATTTATTTTTTTTAAATTCCTTAATTTCAATTGCAATATTGATTTCGGGTTCATCGTCAATGTCTTTTGTTCAAAATAATTAGTCAACAAATATCCAAATTTATTTAATTGAAAATTCAACTATCTTAAAAATTAGTCCATCAAACAACAACATTTAATTCACGAGAGTAAATGTCGTGATTTAAAAATTAAGTATCGTCAGACATTCTAGTAATTCAAACCAGAAAATAAAGTATCTATATTTCGTCATGGACAGCAATTTTATCATATACAAAAAATAATAATCTTGTTGAAGTTCACTAATGTGACAATTATGTAAAACAAAAGTATAGTATCATAGAACATAAAATAAAGTTGTGTGTAATGGGCAAATGAAAATGAAGTTGGGCTAGAATGATGATATGTGTATAAAGTAATGTCCATTTAAGATTCATAGTTTAGGCCCATGGGCCATAACACTTAGCATGCATCAATCACTACGAAAGAAAAAAAAAAAAAAACCAGGTTTCGTTACATCCCGGTCGAGCCGAGTGGGTGTACTCCTCGTGCTACTGGTGGACGAATAATCTTTATTTCGGGATTTCTTCCCTTCCCTTCTCTTTTGGAGTTGAATATATTCATAAAGTTCACTGAGAACAATGTTGTCGTCTTCGTTAATCAAACAAAGTCTTTGCATGGATTATTAGGCGGGAGCTGCACAAGTTGGTAGTCTCTTCCCAATCCACTCCGTATTAAAAAAAAAAACAAGAAGAAGATGAATAAGAGGTGGGACAACCAAAGAAGATAATTGATGCCACCTATTAGCAATATATTGTCTGCTTTGAATTGAATATTTTAATAAATTTTGTCTTAGATTTTATCCAAAACACGTATGTCGAAACTCTCAGGAGAGAGCTGCACTTATGAATTGGAGTCTTCTCTATTTAAAAATCAATATTGAATTGTATAATAATTCATCAGGGTCATTGTCAATCTAGTTATCAGAAGATGTGGATTGACACAAAATAAATTGCGGAAGAAAAATACAAGTAGCAACAAACATATCAAAGCATTAGATCGATAGATGTCAAGCATTTTATGTTTATCTAGATTGGTTGAATCTCGTTGACCCTTGCTTTTAAACGGGCAGCACAAATTAAACGTGTTCGTATATGACACCTACGCTTAACTTAGATCTCAGTCCACATGTGCAATTGTGTAGCATATAATATTATCCTGCAATGCTAATTTTGTGATCTTTATATTTATTTGAAAAATAATTATACAAGATGAGGTTTGGACAAATTATAAAATATACAACAAATAGTCAACGTGTGACAATCGCATGTGTAGCATAAGAAATTAGGGAACAACCCAGAGTAATGTGTGTTATTTATATTGTTTATATTTTTTAAAGTAATTATTATATTTTTGTGGGCTTAAATGAGATTAAATAATAATTAGAGAACCGATCAATGCGATTCTTTGGAATTATGCAGCAAAAACTATACACAATATGACAAAACAAGAAAATATAAAAGGAATAATCAAATCGAATTGGGGGCGATTGATCAATCAATTAAAATGAAGAATCTTGGTCACTAGACGACACCTTCTGCTTGTTTATTTATTTATTTAAAATTTTAAGCTTTAAAACTGAACAATTTATGTGATGAAATGTCAAATATATTTATTATATGTAAATACAGATTTTTTTTTTTTTTAAAACCAATGAAATATTTAATTCTTTTTTAACAAAACATAGCATTCAATTAAAGTAAATAAGTAAATAAATTATAAAATATCAATTAGTATTTAACAAAAAAAAACTGTGAACTATGGGATTAATAAAAAATTGAATCTTAAATAATTTTCACTAATAAATTAATCTATAAGATACGGAAATAAGCAAAATTAATTTTCTAGTCATATTTTTTCATTAAAAAAATAAGTCCGCATGATTACCGTAACTAGCAAACATTCGCACTTTAATTAGGATCTCGGTAACCCACTGACATCTATACTTAAAATCTAATTATGAAATCCAAATTAATAAATTAATTCAAATTGTCACATGTAAAGTAAATTATCAATTTAACATAAATTTGTTGAAATTACCAAATTAATTCAAATTACCATACGTAACTTAATTAATTTAAATTATTGAATTAATTTGTTAATTTAAATTAATTAATTTGGATACATTATATATGGTAAATTAATTAATTTAGATACGTTACATATGGTAATTTGAATTAATTTGATAATTTGAATTAAGTTATCTATGTTAATTTGAATTAATTTAATAATCTTGATTGTTATTTGAATTAATTTAGATTTAACAATTATATTTAATATTGTGGACGTCTGTTAGGTCATTGTGGTCGACCACTAATTAAAGTGTAGACGTATGTGGTTGTTGTGGTCATCCGCTAATTAAAGTGTAAACATTTGTTGGTTGTTGTAGTCGTCTAATTTAAAGTGAGGACATCCTCAAGACCACAGTGACAAACGGACGTTCGCATCATTAAATTTAATTATTAAATTTAAATTACAATCAAAATTATCAAATTATAACGACATGATATTAATTAAAATTATTTGAAATTACTAAATTAATTCAAATTATCATATGTAACTTAATATAAATTAATTAATTCAAATTAACAAATTAATTCAATAATTTAAATTAATTATTTTGGATTAAGTGGTAATTTAAATTAATTTTGTAATTTTAATAAAATTGAATTAATTTATTAATTTGTAAACAAAAATATGATAAGTTTAGGAAGTCATGATCCCGTAATTGAATAATTTTTATTTATTTTTGTTAAATAGCCTATATAAAATAGATAACCACTTTACAGTTAAAAGAAGACAAATAATCAAGTGACCCGAAGTTAGTAAAAGTGAAATTTAATAAAAATTGATTGGTTGATATTATAATTAAAAATAATTAAATAAATTAGAAGAGGATAAGGATGAATAGAACAAAAACGGCACCGCATTAGATGATCGTTCACACGACAGATACCTCTCTGTCGGCCTATCAATTTCTGGCAGGCGACAGGCGTTCTGCTTATTAAAGTTGCCCACACACTAGTGCTGTCATTCAGGGGAAGATTCATAATTGATTTGCAGATCCAAAACATTCTCCTTTCCCACCCTGTCCTGCAACTCTTTTTGGAAAACTCTGGGTTCTTATTTTTGGGTTTCTTCGATTACAAACACAATTCAAATTCCAACCTCAGAAACATCATGAATTGTCCGAGTGATTGGCCGGAGCCGATCGTCCGAGTTCAATCATTGTCGGAAAGTTGCTCCTCCTCCATCCCAACCCGCTACATCAAACCCGCGCCAGATAGACCGACCATGGAAGGCGATGATAAGGGAGCGAATATTCCGGTCATCGACCTCGAAGGACTTTACGGAGAAGACGACAGCCGAAGAACCTCCGTTCTTAACCAGGTTTCGGAAGCTTGCAGAGAATGGGGGTTTTTTCAGATACTCAACCATGGCGTTTCTCACCAGCTGTTGGATAGAGTTAGAGAGATGTGGCATGAGTTTTTTCACTTGCCTATGGAGATGAAACAAGTTTATGCTAACTCTCCTAAAACTTACGAGGGATATGGCAGTAGACTTGGCGTTCAAAAGGGTGCTATTCTTGATTGGAGTGACTACTATTTTCTTCACTTTCTCCCACTTTGTCTCAAGGATTTTAACAAATGGCCTTCTGCCCCAGATTACGCCAGGTTTGAAGATCAGACGGCCCTCTCTTTCAGAAATTTCTTACGACTATATTAGTGTTTTTTTTACAATGATCGTGCTTTTTGTTTCCTGTCAGTTCCCCAGGGGGTTTTGTTTGTTCTTGTGTTCTCCGGTGAAGGAAGGAGTTAAATCATAAAATCCGGGTTTTGTATTTTTGGGTTGCAGGGAAGTGTTGGAGGAGTATGGTAAAGAACTGGTGAAATTAGGAGGAAGATTACTGAAACTTCTGTCGCTAAACCTTGGATTAAAGGAAGAGTTTCTTCAAAATGCATTTGGAGGAGAAGACGTAGGGGCTTGCCTGAGAGTGAATTTCTATCCAAAGTGCCCGCAGCCAGAGCTGACCCTCGGCCTCTCCTCGCACTCTGACCCTGGAGGAATGACCCTGCTGCTGCCGGATGACCATGTCACTGGCCTTCAAGTTCGTAAAAATGGCAACTGGATTACCGTTAAACCAGCTCGCCATGCTTTCATCGTCAATATTGGAGACCAAATTCAGGTTTTTTTTTTTTTTTAATATATATAAATATTACCATAGTAAATACTTGTTCATATGACATTAATAATGGAAAGGTTTTCCAAGTGCAACAATTTGGCACATGGAGGGGTCATGTTCTTGATGGATCATCTCATTCCAATGACGACCAAACGTATATCTAGATCCCCTTTTTTCTTCTCTATATTTATTTATTAATTCTAGTTTTTATCTCATTTCCATATAAATAAATAGCAAAATATAAGCTACAATGTTTTTACAAGGCTTTCAACCATTTAATTTTTATAAAAAAAATTATTTATTTTTAAAATAAAAAATGATAAAAGCATTAAGCATGCAAAAAAAGAAAAAAAGACACTCGTATTAAATTTAATACATGATTTTATATTCATTCAGTCTTTTTCAATCTTGTCACGCTTAAAACAAATAGTTGTAATTACTCTCTCCCTAAGTTTCATTAAAATACAAAATATAATTGGTTTATTTAATCATGTGGCATAAATAATGTCTTGTCCCTCTTTAAAATATAGGGTAAAAAACAAAAAAGACTTGTTTTGTATAGAGAATATGCTAAACCATGCATGACTTTTGGTATTTTAGGTCATGAGCAATGCGATATACAAAAGCTTGGAGCATAGAGTGATGGTAAATTCATGGAAAGAAAGAATCTCTCTCGCCTTCTTTTATAATCCGAAGAGTGACATCCCTATTGAACCGGCCAAAGAGCTCGTCACGCCCAATAAACCAGCTCTTTACGAGCCCATGACGTTCGATCAGTATCGGATTTACATAAGAATGAAAGGTCCTCAAGGAAAATCTCAAGTGGAATCGTTAAAATCGCCTCGATAACAAACTATTACATTTGTATTATAAGAGTCATTAATGTTCTTAAATTGTAAATCACATTCAAAACACCATTTCTCGACTTGTAATTGCCAAATCATTATAGTGATAATTATAAGATTCTCTCATTTATTTTATGGGAGTCCATGTTCACAATTAATTGCCCATAGTTATGAATAATTAATTATTTATAATCAAGTAATTAGTCACCTCCAAACGCTCAATCAAACATTGGGGCTAAATAATATGTTAAGATGTTGATTTTTCTCAGCAATCAATTATGTTGTGAAAGTCAAAAGTGAGCAATTAAATACTTCATAATATGAAATTAATCAGCACGTGCTTAATTGAACATCTCTTAAACTTTTATAATATGACAAATTAAAAAAAATGAAATTATGAATGGAAAAGGCTTCTGAAAATATCGGCATGATAATGCTTGTTTTTAGTTGAAATGAATGAATGGTGGTCTAGCAATCAATCGTTCTCATCTTAAAATATTGATCCAACGGTTCAAATTGATTACGAGGGCTACCCCCGTATTTACCAAATTGCACGATAATTTGAACAGAATCCAATCCTTAAACAAAAGCTTCACCAGCACCCATTTGTGGACAAAAACCCCACGATCTTATTGTATGGGATTGGATAATTATCAGATAAAAGATAGGTCAATTTCTTCGGATTATTATAATTACGCACGACCACTGGAGCATGTTTCATGTCGGTAATGAAATTATATGGATTCATCAAAAGATACAATATATGGTAAGATGATGACCAAAACCACAAACTAGAAACAAACAAATCAAATAGGGGGATGTATGATACAACAATCAAGTGTAGTTTTTTTATTTAGGAAATAATCAAGTTTAGGCACTAATTTCAAGGAGTCATAATCATAATTATCCAATCAAGGAAGGAGAGACAAAGTGGCCTTGATTATATCCATTCAACTACGCTAAGCAGTTGGAATTTAATTAAGATTGGAACTATAAAATAATGATAACCATGTTTAGTATTGACAAAAGTAAAAAAGGGTGGGCCCATTTATAATTGTGGACTATATTATATTATAGATAAAATGAAAATAAATGGTGGGTGGTGGGACTACTGTAGACTCGTGTCATATGATTAGAGGTTGGACAAGGGAGATGAACCGCACGTGCGCAGAATATAAGCACGTTTTTAATATTGTCTGAACTGAAGAAGAGAGATTCTAATCTGTATGTCATCACATCCCCACTTGCCCCATTTGCATGTTCAGATTTCAGACCTAATCCTACTTGCCTGTCTTCTGTCTGCGGTGCTGATATCTGTCTGCACTCTTTCTCTCTCCTTCCTTTTTTAAACCCTTCTGTGTCACCTCGTCACCATCTAGAAAGTGTGACCGCTATTTTTAAGAATCTACCCACAGAAAATTTGACAAAAGATTGGCTTCGAATCTACTAAAACAAGCTTTGTATAATGGGCGTAATTCTGTATTATACACAGATTTATACGAAGGAGAGAGAAAGATGGCGCTGTGTATAACGCGCATAGTTCTGTCTTATACGAGATTTATACAAGGGAGGGAAAGATGGAGCTACAATTGAGAACTCGAGATTTGGCAACGTCGATTTATCTGTCCACTATCAGCGAAAACGAAACAATTTAGAGTCAAATTCACTGTCTATGCCACTAAGTGATCGATCGAAACGATCGAGGGTCGAACATGGAAAAAACATTAGCTGTGAGCCGAAGGCCGTCTGCACGAGGGACATTTGTAGTGTTCAATACATTCGGCCTTGGCTGGTGTTATCTTCACACATTTTCCGTGAAACCACCTCTCGCAGATGTCGCACCCGATCCAAAACTCGTCTCCACTGTAATTGCCACCACAGCTTCCGCAAAGGGTATCGCTGTGCTCGTCTTCATCGTTGATTATCTTAGAATTGCTGCTTCTTACCTGTCCATCATTTGATCTCTGCACCAATCAACCTGGTTTACTACTCAAAAGAGGTAAGCAAAAAGGGAAAGAAAGAACGTGATCTAGGAGGAGTCGTTCACCTTCGTGGTGTTCCTGGGTTTGCTTCCACTTTCCATACAGAGTTTTTCTTTTAAAAGCTTCCTTCCAGTTACAACTTCAAAAACAGTAGGCAGGTCGTTGATCAGACTAAACAGGCGCTTCCTGAAGAAAGAGAAGAATTTAGAAAAATGAAGATGGAAGAGGGAATCAAGGCATAAAGGGTAGAAGCAAGTACCAGACTTTCCCCATAATGCTTACAGAGGGTGAGAGTAATGGAAAAGCTTCCATTTCAAATGATCTTGTACAGGAAATAGAAGACAGAAGACAAAACCAGTTTATTTCACCATCTCATCATCATCATTAGCTATTCAACACAAATAAATGATTTAAAGGATTCAAAGTTACTTTTCCCACAGCTGTTTACTCCCAAATGTGTGAAATTGATGAAGTATGTAAGTCAATCGTGTAAAACAGAATGTCCATAGCACTGGAATATTACATAGCTTGCAGAAGTACGAAGCATATTATTTTGATGGTCAAAGCTTCTCCCTATCGCGTCTTCCATTCGGGATGAAAGAACGAACTGCTGCAAGTCATAGCAAATTTCAAGGTGATACGTTGAGAAGCGTAAGAACAATCATGAGTCTAACAACAACGCTAAAAACTTGAAAAATCCACACGCTCGCTCGGAATACTCTGGTTCTAATCTCACTAAAAGATGCAATGCAATGTTCAATAATCTAGTATATCCTCCTCCACAAAACCTCAATGCCAATATGACTAATTCTACCACCTCAGCAAGATACATTCTCTAGCACTTGAGAGGGCTACTCAGCATCAACCTCCACAGATTCCAACAATGTAAGAGAAGGCAATCAAATTAGAACACCTCTCTTCTCAAATTGTGCTCACAGATAGGGTAATGTCGTTGAACCGAAACAAATAAAGACATACCCCTTAAGCCACACTCACGTAAAATCACCAATAAAGGAGCATTACAGAGAGTGTAGCCAACATCAGATTCAACAAAGGTTCTTGAGCTCAACATGCCTTACGAAAAAACTATCTGGCCAAAACTATACCCCACCAACAAGAGAGCGTGACAAAGAAATTTCAAGATTCTCTACATCCAAAATGTAGTTTCCTATCAAATATGTCTGAGAGGGGAAAGGCATTTAATTCTGCAGTAGCAAATCACATTCTCCGTCAACATTAAGCGGTAAATGTAAACATCAGATCACCAACAACTCAAAATCTAAATGCATACTTTTCATTGCGGTTCAATCGAGCACCAAAGTAGAAAGCAACGGAGAGCAGCCAACAATCGCTGTGCACAGCCACTAATGAAAGCCAGTCCTTTCGATTCATCCCATCTCTTGCAAAATTAATGCGCAACGCTGGTTCAGGAAGCTCTGGAGGAACTTCCTCAGCAGGGAGGGTTACCTCCCATGCCTCGTTTGGGTGTCCATACAAGCACAAATTTTCCTTTTCTGAGTTTGAAAAGCAATACTATTTTCATTATTTATATAATTTTTCGAAAATAAACAAAGGTTTTCTTGATTAACCGACATCCCAGATCTGCTTATTATGAAGTTTAGAAGAAAGTAAATGCTAAGTTCCACAGGAATATGCACAAGAAATACCCTTGCATACAAATCGTACTTCGTCCTCAAAAAACTTCTCTCTTTCGAAAATCTCAGAGAAAAATAGTCGGTTTTATGCACGCCCAAACAAAAAGTTGAGTGAAGAGATAAAATTAACCTGGATCACAGAGCGAGTAAAACTCATCTACATCTGCAGGAGAAAGAAGCAACCCCGCAATGACACCTAACATCCCCTCGTTTAACATCAAACTAAGAAGCAGATAGCGAGAGACAGAGAGAGAGAGATTACCGTATGTGAGAGCGCGAACAAGGCCGGAATGTCGAGCACTGTAATCCTTGAAGATATCTTCAACAGTGCGAGGACTGGTAGAGATGGAAGCCATAACACCATGGAAAAGAAACAAACAGCAGAAACCAGAGGGAGGGGAACCAGTTCACTAACGGAGATTCTGACTCTCAGCTGGCTCCATCGTCCTCTTTAAGCCAGTCTTCAACGCCATCTACGGTGATATTACTCAAACACCCACCCTTCCATCCTCTTCCTATCTTTCTTTTTCAGTAAACAGTATATAAAAATATGAACTTTTATAATCTTTTTATGCAGGGGAAATCAAAAACATTGAGATAAATAAATAAATAAATAAATAAGAAGGAACTCAAGCCATTACATTGCCATTGTCCATTCAATGCTAGGAAAAAACAGTATGGCAAAAACAAAGAGGATTTACAAGCACACTAGCAATAAAATTATCATATACAACCCCTACAAGCATTCTTATTTTACATTTAATCACAAGAATAAGCCTTAACTTATAAAATAATATCAGCTGATAATTATTCTACGTGGAAGGCAAACTCCACAGGCTTCCTCTTCCAACAAATCATCATCTTCCGCGCAAGAAGCCAGCTTCACAGTGGAATCAGCAGTGAGGCTATGTCTTCTTCTTGCTTCTGTGAATCCTTTGCCCAGAACTCGCTCCACCCAATCCTTCACCTCTCTCTTCCCGTACAACATGTATTCAGCTGCCATTATTTGCTCCATTACGTTCTGTTCTATGTCCAACATGCATTCCAACCCAAAAATCTCGTGGAAGTTCTTCTTTATCTGGTTTCTCATTTTCTCTTCAAGTGCTTTGAAATCAAATGGTTTAAAGATTACTGTTTCATCGACGCGATCGCAGAAATCTTGGAACCAAGCCTTGGAGTCGTTGGAGATTTGGTCGTTGTCGGAATATCCATCCTCGGTTTCTTCAGTTTCGTTCTCGAATGCCGGGAGGTTTAGATCAAGGAACATATTTGAAGTCTTCTGAGCTTTTTTTGCCATCTCAGAGATTTCTTCACGATTGGAAAGTTCGCCGACAACTCTAAGCTTCCTTTTGTTCATCAACAAGGTGTTAGCGATGTCCTTCGGCTCTGTTTCTATTTTCTTACTTGTCATTCTTTCGTTGATAGCATTTCCGATTGTCATCTGCATCGGTCTGAATTTTGCTCTCAAAATTCTTTCTTCGGAAAACTTGGAGGTTTCGGCCCCTGAGTAGAGATTCCTTTTATCTTCTGAAAATGACGAGCTTGTTATGAAAATGGCGTTATTGATGCTCACTTCCTTTCCGTGGGAATTGGAGAATTTGCCGCTCCATATACCCTGCGATAAACTATTTTGAACCAGCAGATCAGATTTATCGACATTTTCGAGGAAGACAACAGCCAGAGGTTGCTTGCTTAGCTCATCAGCTAGAAAATCAACAACAGTTTTACCTCTGTACTTTTCATCATAACCGCTTAATTTTTTACTGTAAAAGCATCCGTTCGAACCGATCATACCATCTTGTGGGCTCAGATCGATGCCTATGAAGTGATCTCCATTCCCATATAATATTTCAGCTAGAGCAATTGCAACTTTCTTTTTTCCAACCCTGTCGGGACCAATGAAATTCAGCCATATATCCCCCCTCGAACTAGCTCTCTCTTGATTTTTGTCGCTTGTTCGCCAACAGGCTATTGCTTGGCTTAAAATGCTGACAGCATCGTCTTGCCAACTGACTCTTTCGGACAGGGCTCTTTTGAGTGCCTTCACGTCTCTAGCATCGAGCTTCCCTGTACAATCAGAACTCGAACAAGAGGAAACTCTAACGGAATTAGTAGACGTATTTCCATTTACTAAACCTGGAATCATAGAACAGCTTTTATTTGTCCTCTTCAACTGATCACTTGAATGTGGGGAGCACATTCCCAATCCAAAATCTATCGTCAAAGAGGCTGTAGATGCAGGAGATTTCATACCACCCTCACCCTTGTTTGAATTTGAAAAACTGCGCGGTGATTGATGGCCATCTGGCTCAAGTTCACGATTTCCTGAAGTTTGACAGCATAGTTTGGGTAACAAACTGCCATTCTTCGCTTTTGGTAATGCAGGAAAACTGTTCTTGCTCTCTTCCTCTCTGTCTTGGGCAAGTTGAAACCCCACCAGTGTCGGGAACGTGGCAGCCTCCCGAACAACTTGACTGCAATGAAGCTGCCGACATATGTCGTCCCATTTCTTCTGTACTTCCTTAAATTTGGCGCTTAATACCAAGAAATCTCCTCCAATCTGCACTGAAGAGACAAACCTTTGTTTACGCAAAATTATGTAGAAAACTCAATATCATACTTTGAAATTCTGAAGACGTTTGCTCATCATACTTGGGCGTGGTATTAACCAGTATCTTTGTGGAAGAAGTCCATACCTTCATATCCAATCCTTTATTCGTTCCAACTTCTGCCATGTGCAACAAGGAAGGCAAGCTAAATTGAGACTCGTCTGGTTCTGAACCAGAAAAACCACCCTTTGACAGGGCCAATATTTCTTCTCCACACTTTTCAGTGCATAAATGACAGCGTGATTTACGATTATACGACCCATTCGTTAAGATCTTAAAGTCTGAAGGTGTCGAAAAGAACCCACCAAATGGAACAAATGACTCCATTAAGCTGAATGTAGACAACAAGAGTAAAATTCAAAAAAAACATTACATTAACACCTTCACCATTTTTGGAAAATATCAAAATCTAATGCATTACTCGCATAAGATGATCCACGAATGAAAACTAGATCCCATTAAACAAAATTTATAATCACTATCTCAAGTGATAAATCTATTGTAATCTAACTGAGACTGACTAATCGACTAGTTCGTGCCTCCACAGCTTTGTTATTTGAATTTGTAAAAAAGGAAGATTAATTACCTGGACTTGGGATATGATTCAGACAAGGCAGGCTTAAAGGAAGTGATGGGAAAAGGATGTAAATCCAAGTCTTTCTCAATTGACGGAAATTTCCCGACAAATTTCAAGTATGTCTCGAAACTTGCTGCAGCTCCAATCAGCCATAATTTTCCAGCATGAATGTTTATCAACTTCGTTAATTGGCAGAGAACGTGATCAATGGAATCAGCAGCTAAGGGATAATCTCCAGTAATAGCCTTCAAATCTCCAAAATTCAGAATCAATCCAGGTCCCGAACAATGCTCCACAATCCGACCCAACTCTTCAAACCTCAAATTCATTGACCCTTCATCGAAATTTCCAGAAATGAACCTCGAAACGTCGTTTTCTATGGAAACTAGCTTCAACCCAGATAATTCCAGAGGTAAAATACTGTCATTTCCTTTCTCTACAGCCTCGCTGAAGCTTCTGAGAGCATCATTTGAGCATACACCCACCAGAAGAGGATTTTTTCCCTGCTTTCTACCTAGAACCTCTCCAATCCTCCGGCTATTCTCGTCTCCGTCGATGAACCAGGGAAAACTTACTCCTCGGCGGCCGGAAGTCGAGTAGTCCCTCAGATTACAGAGAAATAGAGGGCCTTTGGACCGGCGCGAACATCTGACAAGTTGAGGAAAAGGGCGTAAAATGGCAAGTTTAATTTCGGAGCTTCGGAAACCGGCTTCGCCGAAAACCTTACTGACGAGGGGATCATCGAGAATCGAGAGAAGAAAATGCTGGAGTTCAACTTTCACGCATGCAACCGATGACTGCTGAGAAAGCTGGTGGTACAAATGAAAGTTCTCCGGCTGCCGTCGCTGGTTCGCCTGCGACCGCTTAATGGCAGCCATGAGCGAGTTCGAAACTGGTGGGTCATCATCGAGTTGGGTCGAAGGGACTCGATCGAGTGACACACTGAGACAAAGCTCCAGAGCTCTGAACTGTAGCCCCGGCGAGTAAGCTATGTTACGCGCCCGCGCGCAGGCGTCTCGAAGGGCCGACGACGGGAGAGAAAGGAGCGCGGAAACGGAGTGGAGAGACGTCGTTTGGACATGCCCGCGACGGCGCGCGACGGCCACGGCCTCGTCGAAAGCTACGGCTGCTTCCGGGGTCAAGCATTGCCTGGCCAAACTCACCGGCGTAGGCATAGCCGGCGAGAACAAACAATCAAACTACAATACTATTAAAAAAATAGAAAAGAAAAATCCTTTCTTTATTCACCAAAGACACGATCTTTTTAAAAAAAACAGAAAACGAAATTCGCGTAGGAAAGTCTGAGCATTAAATGTACAATTTCTTCTAAAGAGCTTTTAATTATTTATGGAGCAGAGAAGCAGGGAGGGGGCAGAGCGTTGGGCAATCCGCAGCGTGACGTGGGACGTGGAATGGCAGTGGTAGTGTTGGGTAGGGTCCACCAAAAGAGTGTGGGGTCCACTCGGGGGACCCATGCGAGAAGGTAATACTGAGGAACAGGTGGGTGAGCATAGATTCTCTAAATCGAAGATTTTTGGGTGTGTTTCGAGCATCATCGCAATCATCATCATCAATCATAAATCATGCTTTCTAGAGGGAGAGGAGATGCTGTGTCCACTCACTTCCACCGGGCCCCACCTCCCACAGTCAACCTCACCGTCTACTCACACATTGTATTTTACTTTTCATTTTCAACCCATAAATATTAATAATAATACAAATTTAAATTCTTGGAAACACATACAAAAATAATTCAAAATACAAAATTTGTCACATTTTCTATCTTGCAAAAACAATTTGGGAGTGGAGAGATGGAGATGGAGTCCAAGTTTGATTGGAGGAAGGTTTGAAACTTTATTATAAAATTTTGTGACCAAAATTGGTGGGAGATGATAAAAAAAAAAACATTTACCCATAGCCATAGGAAGAAAGTTTTATATAAAATATATAATTGCATGTAAGTGTCAGACCCAATGTGTAAAAAAGGGAGGAAAGTGACTGAAAAAGAATGAACAGTGCAACCACCGCAAATACACACATCATAATTGATCATCATAATAAATAGGAGCCTTTGGAATGTATCAAAAGATTGCTTTTTTGAGAGGTTTGCAGTCTCCTTCCCTTGAGAAATTATGGGTCCCATTTTTCTCTTCCACTCTTACAAGCCTCTTCAGTCTTCTCCCTCTTCCTAACAACGTCCTCTTCTTTCTCTGCACCTCATCGCTATTTGTAGAGAGAGAGAGATAGAGACTAAAAAAGGTGTTTGATTTGATGGGATCTTTTGTTCCTACCTTCCTTATTCACTTTTGCTAACCATTTCATCTGCGCGCTTCAAAACCAAACAATATGTCTTCTCCGATGACATCTCGCGTCCAACTTTCTAACTTGTTAATTTACTTCCCTCCGCTAAAACTCCCTCTTTAACTGCTTAAACGGTCCTACGTTCTCTTTTCTTGTTTAGTCTTTGATGATGTTTTTCCAGGAGTCAATGAAGAAAAGCTCTCTCTCTCTCTCTCTCTCTCTCTCTCTCTCTCTCTCTCTCTCTCTCTCTCTCTCA